>JAXCGZ010002420.1:15000-59070 GCA_037179515.1 Halocaridina rubra | reverse complement strand
GTTGTAAGTGGACGTGTATGCATTGAGCTCCCGATAATATTTCGTTTATCAAGTGACAGAGTTTAAATGCACAGCTATAAAATTAACGAAAGCATACTGAAATATAAATCTTCAAATTTAAGTCAGAGTGATTATTACAACTTTAGTGTTTAAAAAATACAGAGAAAATTCATTATAATCTTATAACATATCAGAAACCGTTGAGAGTGTCTCTCCCAGTGTTACTGATTTCAACCACTACCTCTCGCGACCGACCTAAAAAGGACCTTTCTTAGGTGAACCTGCAGTTCCCCTCATACCGCAGTTCCCCTCCCATTCACACCAGAATGTCCTCATCGGAAAATGTTGACCTTTCTGACCTTCCATGCGTAAATACTGATAATTTTCCCGAAGTGTTTATATCATCTCTGGACAGAATATTCGTATATTCACGTGAGGACATCAGAAGGGAATTGGAAAAAATTAAAAAAGTCACTCTGTACAAAACAAGTCAACTTTTGCTTTCGAAGGTAGTGGAACTCTTTCCCCAATACAGTGGTGAACACATCATAAAAAACCGAGTTAAAAAAGACATAATTACAAACATAATAACTTTTAGCGCAAGTGTCCTGAATATCTCAATGAACGGTGAACTTGACAAACTCTTTCAACCTCAAACTTCGGTTGTAAAATCCATAGAGTCTAAAAAAACACACAACCTAGGAGACCTACATCGAATGATAGAAAGTCTTGCAGATAAGGTGAAAATTTTGGAAGCAGATGCTGAAAAGGTGAAAGCCTTACAACACAAGGTGGGTTTGCTAGAATCTGACATTGTCCTACTTAAAAGAGATAATTCTAGGCTGAAACTCCTATCAGAAACATCTCCACCTCTCAGTTCAGTGCTGTCACCTAACAACGATGATGTCCCTTCTATCAACAACCCTCAGGTTTTGCAAACTAGGTTTTCTGTCTCTACTCACAATTCCTTCATTGCATTGAAAGACGAATGTGACAGTGGTAGTGAAGAAGCGGTAGATCCAGATAAAAGTGATAGTCATCAAGACAACCTGAATACACCATCTAGCATAAATAATCAAATCAGTAACAGGTTACAAAATAGTGATGAAACAACAGCGTCCTTCCCCACTACTCCTAATAATACAACAACAGGCACTAACCAGAACAAGATTCTTCCCAGCACAAACAACCAACCTGGTAAAGAATTGCAAAACAGCGAAGAAGATATAGAGTCAATCTCCACTACTCCTAACAACACAGCAACTATCACTAACCAGGACAGCCAAATTACACCTTCCAGCACAAATAACCAACCCAGCAATAGGCTGCAAAATAATGAAGAAAACAGAAAAGCCAAAAAGCAGCAGTCTCTATTCTAAACACTCCATCGAAGTCCTCTCCCCCACAGCCACAGTTGCCCAATAATGCAAGTGCAAGGGTTACAGCTCAAATATATATTCGCATTCCTGGCAACCCCTTTGAGAGAGAGATACGTAATACATTGACAAATCAAGGCATTCCTTCTGAAGAAGTCTTGATTAAGGAGCTTTCTCGCAAACCAAACTGGGTTTCCTTCGCAAAAACGATATCGAAAGGATTTGAATATGTGCCTTACAAACTGAAGCAATGGCCTACAGGCACAATTGTCCAGCCATTTCGTGGGGGCAAACAATGGACACAACCTGGGTATTCTACAAAATATCCCAAACTACAGTCATACCAAAATAAACAGCAAAGAGCTAATGAAACAATCCCCTATACACGAGACTACAGAAAGAGACACGATACAAACCTCTCTTATCGCCGTCCACGCACAAGAGACTTCTGAAGTGATGGCTCTTACAACCCTAGACACTCACCTAGGCATACAAACTTTGGGAAGGCCCGATCATACTACGGCACGTACTCAAACCAGCGTTACACATCCAACGGCAGGTACAGACACCAGGATCCATGGGCTAACCCCAGAACACACTACAATGATGAATTCCCAGCAGAATCACACAGTCGAGACTACAACTATGACTATGGATACCACCCCAATGAAACATGGTAAGAATGTAACATTAGTACATGTGAACGCTCAGTCCCTGCTCGCTCATTTTGAGGAAATAATAATGCTAACAAAAGACTACAACATAGACATCCTCTGTGTAAGTGAAACTTGGCTTCCTCCTACAACTGAAAATAAATATGTGAATATCCCAGAGTTTAAAATATTTCGCAATGACCATGGCCGAGGGGGTGGGGTTTGTATTTATGTTAGAAATTATCTTAGTGCATCAGAAATAACCACAGGTTTAGAAAAACTGAGGAGCTCGAAGATTTATGGATCACTGTGCAGTATCAGAAACTTCCATCTTTCATTGTAGGGTGTGTTTACCGTCACCCTAAAGTACCTACCAGTTCATTCAATCATCTGCTAGAAACATTCAGAAATATCTGTGTGCGTCATAAACCCATATACATACTTGGTGATTTTAATGATGACTTGCTCTCAGCAGATAACAAAATGAAAAGGGTGATCAACACTGTGAAGTTAACACAAATAGTGACAAAACCGACCCGCATAACCCCTAATTCTAGGACTCTTATAGATCTGATAATAACAAATAAAGTGGAAAGTATACCCTATTGGGACGTAGTTCCCTGCCCAATTGCAGACCACGAGCTGAACATTGCTATGCTAAACATAAACAAGCCCAAAAGGAAGCCTCTCCTCAAGACATTCCGGTGTCTAAAAAATTACTCCCCTGATATCTTTTGTGAAACATTAATCAACAACACAAATGCACTTGATAGAATTAAATACACAGATAACGTCGATTTGCAGGTTGAGATTTTAACAAAAGTCTTCCTTGAATGCTTAGATAGTTGTGCACCCATTGTAACAAGAAAAATAACCCGCCCCTCAGCCCCCTAGCTAACTAATGACATCAAAGAGGCAATGCAAATCAGAAATCAAATACAAAAAGAGCTAAAAATGAATAGATATGATATGACTCTCCGAGAACGTTATAAAACAGAAAAGAAACGTGTCAGATCTCTCATCAGTGTAAGTAAAAAAGACTTTTACAAAAAACAATTTAATGACTCTAGACATGATACAGCAGCAACATGGAAAGTGATAAGAAGCATGATACCAAATGAAAAGAGTACCTCAGAAAGTTATGAAAATATTACGAAGTTGAAAGACAAAGCAGATAACTTTAATAACTATTTTGCTAACGTTGGCAAAAATACATATGAAAAAACTCAAGAAAACATCAACTCAGTGAATATGAGTAATTGCTTAAATGACAATTCTTCCAATGAAAACACAAGAGAGTACTTCAAGATAAATCCTATAGATTGTGCTACCCTAATTCTTACCATAAAGAGCCTAAGAAACTCTGGCTCTTATGGTTCAGATGGTATACCATTTCAGTTCATCAAAGATGCTCTACCCATGATTGCATCCTATATTCTAACTATTATGAACACTTCTATTGTTACTAAAAAGTTTCCTGACTCTTGGAAAATATCACATGTAATACCTCTGCATAAAAAGGGGGACAGAGAAGATGTGACAAACTATCGTCCCATTTCCCTGCTACCCATTTTCTCTAAAATATTAGAAAAAATTGTTGCATGCCAACTTATGTCATATTTAGAATCAAATAGACTACTAACGATTAGCCAACATGGTTTCAGACCAAAACTCTCGACGGAAACTGCACTGCTTAAAGTTACGAATAGTATATATAATAATATAGATATGAAAAAAATATCTTTGCTAATTTTATTAGACTTATCAAAAGCCTTCGACAGTGTAAACCATGAAATTCTTTTAAGTAAATGTATTAACTTAAATACTGATCCAAGCTGGTTTAGCGAGTATCTATCTAATCGTAAACAGTCCATACGTCTTAACAACATTATCTCTGTGCCAAAAAATGTATCATTTGGTGTTCCACAGGGATCAGTACTTGGTCCTATCCTCTTCTCCATTTACGTAAATGATCTATCTTCTTTCATTTCTGACTGTCTAGTCGTACAATATGCAGATGACACTCAACTACTCCTTAGTGGTGATATTAATAATCTCCCAGAGCTAACTTTAAGAACAGAAAACACTCTGTCAAAAATTAAAACCTATTTCCAAGAAATTGGGCTGTTAATTAACGAAAGTAAAACACAGTGCATATTTATTGGTTCAAGGTTCCACATAGCACAAATTCCAGAAAACACAACAATTAATTTTTGCGACAATATTATCACACCTAGCAAAACAGTCAAAAACCTAGGAATTCACTTTGATAACCACATGTTGTTTGATTCCCACATAGATAAAGTATGCAAAAAGGTTACAGGAACATTAATGTACTTATCACGTATAAAAGACAATTTTGAGACTACCACTCGAATAACTGTTGTTGAATCTCTAGCCCTAAGTCACATTAATTACTGCACAACTGTTTGGGGATCTACCACTAAGACTCAGATAAACAGAATACAGAAGCTTATTAATTTTGCAGCTCGAGTTGCCCTAGGAGGAATAAGAAAATATGACCACATCACACCAGCTCTCAATAAACTTGGGTGGCTGCGGGCAGAAAATAAGGTCGCTTATGCTATTTATGTTTTTGTATTCAAAATTTTGGACCATCATTATCCTAGCTGGCTATTTGATTTAAAAACAGTCAGGGATATAAGGGGAACTAACACAAGACAGAGCAGTGAGCTCTTTATTCACAGAACAAACACAGAAGCAGGTTCAAAGATGATCACTATCAAAGGGCCAACACTCTGGAATAATATTCCAGAGCATCTTAAAAATGCATCCTCCTTCACAGCTTTCAAAGGCAAACTATATAGTTTTCTTTTGGACAAATAGTTGCTGCTCATTAAGAAATAATTATTCTCATTGTAAGGAAACAAATATGGAAATGATGCCGATAATAATGATCCTGTATCTAGTGGCATACTTACTACTTTATTATTAACATTATTGTTAACATTTTTATTACAGCATTATTATTTTCTATGAAAGCTACATTTAATTTAACTATATGTCTAACCCTCTTATTTATTAGTTTAATTACATGTCTACTTATAAGTTACTATTAATGTTGAATAACCATTGTACAAAATGGAAATAAATGTTTTGATTTTGATTTGATTTGCTCTGGCGGGCGTCAGCCAGTGCAAGCCCCAACCCCCAACTGTGGTGTTCAGCCACAGCAATGACCTTCCCAGTAAACAGCTTAAACTTTTGGTCCTGAACGGGAACCGACCTGTAGACCTCGCGAATGCGAGGCCAGCGCGTTACCACTGAAGTAGATATTAACTTTTTTTCTTTCTAAAATAATTCTCACTCTTTGCCTTTTGCAGAATATGATTATTTGCAATTTATATTTCAGTTTATAGCTAATTTTAGATATATCATATTTAATATTCTTTTACGTGTAGAAAGCATGATCCCAATATAAAGGTCTCCCCCACTTTCTGTTTTCTGATCGTTCCTTTTCTTCAAGAACAAGGTCATAATCCTAGCGAGTCTATTATATACGTTTTTTTTTTACAATTTTTTTATGATTAAATAGCTCTTGCTAATAATTTTCTTTATATTATACAACTTGTTCTTGCAGATAAATTTGTTATACATTTGACCCTGCTGATATGTCATTAGCCTGTCTAGACACATCTCAGTAGCTTCTTTATTATTTGAATAGTTAAATTCCGTCTCCTACAACGCAAAGAACGTTCTAGGTATTGTTTGCCAGTACTGGTCAAATCATACAAAAAATTTCTCAGATTCCATTCCCATACAAAACGAACTTTTGTAGATTACCTAACTGGAATCTCATTTGCCAAACTTAATTCTTTAACCTAGAAATTACCGCCGATATACATTGATCAGAAACTTCTTTCATTGAATGTACCAAACGAAAATCTCATCCTCAGAAGATTGGTTATGACCACGTAAAAAATCTATCCCTTTTTCCAAACGAATTCTAATTTCATTTTACCCCTTTCTATCGTCGTAAATGAAGTGTTTTACGTCAAAAACTCGTGAATGAACTTATTTACTATATAAATTGCAAGTAATTAATTATTTAACTAAAGTGTTTTATGCTATAAACTGCATATAATTAAAAAGTAATTTTACCCTGTTGGCTTTGCAACTGTTTCGTGTTAACCACAATTTAATGAATACATACTGTATTTATCTTGCTGATTCTTCATATATTGTGGATAAAGTATTTTGAGTTATAAGTTACAAATACTTCAAAAGGTGGTTTTGCCCCTTGTTTTCATAGCAAATAGTTCTTGATAACCAAAAGTGAATGGATACTGTATTCATCTCGTAGATCCTTCCTTTATCGTAAATAGAGTGTTTTACCATATAAATTGCAAATAATTAATAAGCATTGCAACTTTTATGGTTTCCCACAATTTAAGGAATACATACTGTATTTGTCTTGCTTATTCTTCATTTATTGTGAATAAACTGTTTTCCTCTAATACCGGCAAACAATTAATGGTTTTGTATGCTCTTATGGTAGCATAAATATTTCTGGTTAGCTGTGACTAACCAATATATTTTCATCCTGTAGAATTATATTGGAAACTCATCATTTGTGTGTTCTTGCTTTCGTTTTTCCCATTATTAACAGTGTGTCGTTTCTGTTTCTGCAATTGCATTGTCCTCTATTCTACTCTGCCTGTGTGACAGAGGTGATCATCGAGTTGAGACCAAAGTCTTGGCATCCATCTGTGGTGCCGGGAATCGAAATCGTGCTCACCACCTTCGGGAATTGAGGCAGCATTCCATAAATTTAAATTTAAAATTTGTTCCAGCTTTAAAAAAATTAATTGAGTTTTTTTAATGTGTCATTGGTTTTTCAAAATAAAAATAAAAAGTTGAATTCTGAGTTTCATTTAACCGAGTAGTGGTAGCCCGGGTGGGGTGTTCAAGTACAGTAATATCTGTCCTGTCTGTTTGTGAGCTCTTAACCGAGTTCAGTACTTTGAGTTCCCTTAGTAAAACAGAAACTTACCAACCTCCTCACTACACTGGAATTGTAGATATTTAGTGTAGTGGGTTTGATCGAAGGTTTGTCATATCCCGTATATTTTTTTTTTAAGAGTGTGACACCGGGACAGGCAGAAACTGCCCTTATCAATAAAGGCCCGGGCACGAGAAAATACCAAGACGAAGGAAAAGAAAAAGGTTAAGGGCAAGGCAGAGATGAGGTAATGTCACACAATGGAAAAAGACAGACAGAAAAAAACAGTAAAAGTACAGAGGACCCAGAAATATGGAGGACTAGGCTCTGAGATGACGATAGATCTGCTTTTGAAGGATGAAAGGCCATAAGAATTAGGAAAGACAGAAGGAGGAAGAGAGTTCCAGAGTCTGCAGGTAGATGGGAAGAAGCAGTCGCTGCACCAACCAATCCGCGAGCTACAAATCTCCACACAGTACCTGTGAGATGAGGCTGCTTGGTGAGTGTTATGCGGCCTCGGCAGTGGGGGAGGGATGCAACTCGTCAACTCATCAGAGCAGCGATGGAAGTAGTAGCGATAGACAAGTGAAAGGGAAGATACCTTACGGCGAAGAGAGAGAGAATCCAGGTTAGAAGTAAGAGAAGGATCATTAATGAGTCTGATTGCCTTAGATTCAACCCTATCAAGAAGATAAGTAAAGGAAGAAGCACCCCAGATGTATGAGCAGTATTCTAAGCAGGGGCGGATAAGACCTTTGTAAATTTTAAGTAACTGCAATGAGGAAAAGTAATGACGAAAACGAAACAAAACCCGCAATTTTTGGATGAAGATTTAGAAATTTGGATTATGTGATTCCTCCGAGACAAGTTTGAGGATATATGGATTCCTAATATATTGATAGAGTTAAGAGGGTAAATTTCATAATAATAATATTATTATTCTAACCACTTGGCTACCATGGTTTCCTCATAATATACTTATTAAGATTATCAATATCATTTTTTTTTGTCAAATAATTAGTTTTTTCATGTCAAAATGTGATTTTCCTCTTCACTTCATTTCTTTTGGTATTAATGGCAGTCATTCATTTACTTGACATTGAAGCCCTGGATCAATTTTTCTTAGCCTTTTGTGCTGTAGTATGAAAGGAAGTAGAGCATTGATTATGTACCCTCTTGAATAACAGCTATTATTATTCATCTAGTAATAGTAGGAGTAGTAGTAGTAGTAAGAAAATTGAAGGAAGTGTTCGGAAGTTGTCTATTGTTTCACAGTAAAAAGCAATATTAGTAGTAGTAGCAGAAGTAGTTTTTGACAGCAAAATTATAAAATAAATTTTAATGTAAAATTTAAAAATAAATGAAAATTAAAGAAAGTGTGCGATGATGAGGATGTTCAGATTGTTCAAAGTAAGAGAACTTAGAAATCAGAATCGCATTTTCGGCAACATATTAGAGGCAGGAAGTGTTAGTTCATTCACTTAAAATGTAGTAGTAGTAGTTTTTGAAATTATAATTTGGAATGGGAGGTGAATGTAAAAGTATAAAAATTTTAAAAATAAGATATGGGTAAGTGGGCTCTAGAGAGATTGGTCAAATAGTTAAAAAAAAAAAATAGCTATGCCGGAAACTTATTCAAGCAAGGGTTTTTACGCATACACAAAATGGTATTGCAATGCTTTGCATACGTGGTACAAGATTCCACAGATGGGTTGGAAATATAATGAAGGTCGACTTTGAGGACAGAGTTTTTGCAAGGAGAGTTAATAAATTAGTAGAGCCGATAATTTTTAAAGCAGAAATAAAATAAAGAAGTAAAGTTGGCGCTTAAGAGATCGTTCAGGTAGGATGATGAGATGATTCCTTCATTTATTTTAAATATCAGGAGCAGTAGCAGATGTAATGAAAAATAAATATATAAAAGAGGTTTAATAATAACTAATCGTGCCAGCAACCATCAAGACAATATTTTCTTAAAAGATGTAGTTGTAGTAATTAGTGATAGCAAAGAGGAATAGGAGATAATGGTCCATGGTAATGTTGTGTTTTATTGCGAACATATGCTGTTCTCCCTGTTGGGGTCATGGGTTAATACCTAGAATGATAAACGCAAGCAAAGCAACTCGCTTCTATGTTACAATCAGACCCCACCCCAGTGACGGTTCCTACAGACATTTTGGAATTTAGAAATCAAGGCCCGTCTTGGGATCGAGCCCGCATTAGTCGATTTCCGGCTAGCGCGATCAATCACTTAGCTAAAAGAGACCTTAGAACAACTCTTTCATACTCTTAACATATATTCAGTGCAGTAGATTAATTTACACACGAAATTATTTGCTGAATATCATATTCTTTTGAAAGTATTAATATATGTTAAAATTAAATAATGAACGTGACACAATGAGAAGTATCTATTGGATTATTTCAAAATTAATATATGTTCATAGCAAGATTAAGCTTATTAAAACAATTCACTGCTAATTTGACACACACACAGACACATACATACATACATACATACATACATACATATATACATACATACATACATACATACATACATACATACATACATACATACATACATACATACATACATACATACATACATACATACATACATACATACATACATACATTCTGTGTGAAGCTAAATTAAAAGTTTTTCTCTTTTCTATTTTTTCCTCTTTCTCGTCTTCTTTCTATATTCTGTGAGAGGGAGAACATAAAAATGAGGCCATCTCTGTCCCAAACCTCTCCCACCCATGGGTCGGGAGAAGGGGTAGTCATCAGGGGACTTAAACAGAGAATCAAGAAGTTAGAGGAAATGGTTGTAAGCCTTGATGATAAAATTCGGAATATGGATGGAGAAATGAAAGAGAATGAAACACTCAGAGAACAAATAAGATCTTTGGAGGAAGCAAATAAAGCACAAGGGCAGGAGAGAAAGGAACTAGAAAAAAGAATAAAGAAGCTGGAAGGGGAAAAGAGTCAACTAGAATCTAGAATTTCTAAACAAGAAGATAAAAACAAACAGCTGAATGACAACCTAAAGGAATTAGATGTTAGTTCACTGCTCTCTTCTGAGAGAGACGAGATTGCTGCTTGGAATGTCCAGATTAAGGAAAACATTGAACAGTTCAGAAAAGAGTTCCAGGAGCTGAATATGGAAAATGATGCCATGAAAACGTCCTTTGCTGATGCACTAAAGGGGAATGTGGCAGTAAAAGAGGCTGTAAAGGTGGTGGCACTGGAAAACATACAAACAGTTGACTATAAAGAGACAGTAATCAAAAAAATGAAAGACGTTGTGATGGAAAGGGCAAACCCACTCATCAGACAGGCACTTGATAAGGAGAAGACAGTGGTAATCTCAGGCATAGGTGAATCCCGGGAGCCAACATGGCAGGGGAGACTTGAAGAAAATAAAGCTAGGGTTGTAGACCTGATAAGAAAGCTTGGAGTAGTATGTGGTCCTGAGGATATTGTAAACAAACACCAACTAGGTAAATATTCGAGGGAAGAAAAGCCGAGACCAACAAAAGTAACCTTTGAGAGAGGGGAAACATGTAGGGAAATATTGTTGAGAAAAAAAAGTCTAAAAGACCTTCAAGAATGCAAAGAAGTGTTCATTAGACGATACAGAACACAGGAAGAGATGGGAAAGATCAAAAACTTGTTGCAAGAGGCAAGAAGGTTAAATGATGAGAGAAATGAAGAAGAGAAGAAAAATTTTCGTTACAGAATACTTCCAGACAAAGGGGAGATAAAGAAGATAATGACAGAAGATCAGGGGATGGGGCCTCATTAAGATTGTTATACACAAATGCTGATGGATTAGCTGGTAAGGCAGTAGAATTAAAAGATAGGATTCACAACAGTAAGGCAGATATAGTAGCAATTACAGAGACCAAGTTGAGTGAGGACATAAACAGTGTCACAGTTTTTCCTAAGGGCTTCAGAATACTAAGGGTTGAAAGATCTGAGAGGACTGGTGGAGGGATAGCACTGCTCATAAGTGAGAGGATTCAAGTTGAAGAAATAAACTTGGCTATAGAAAGTGAGTTCAGGGAATTTCTTGTTGCTCGCATAAATACTGGGTCAGAGAGCATTATAATAACTGTTGTATACAACCCACCAAGGAACCAAAATAGGCTTGAAATTTATGAGGAAAGTCATATAGGTACTATTGAAGTCATAAACTCAGTTGTTAACATGGCACGGGAGAAAAAATGTAGGATTTTGATTATGGGAGACTTTAATCATAAAGAGATAGATTGGATAAATCTTGACCCACACAGTGGTGAGGACTCATTCGGGGCAAGATTCCTAGATTGCGTACAAGGGAATTTCCTACACCAACATGTAATGGAACCAACAAGAGCCAGGGGTGGGGATGAGTCATCACTACTTGATCTAGTGTTCACAGATAATGTGTTGGATATTGAAAATATTGAGTATGAACCACCAATTGGAAAGAGTGACCACTGTGTGTTGTTGATGGAGTATATCATTGAAGATATTCTTCCTGAGAGTAGAGGCACTGAGGACATGAGTAGGAACTATCCGAAAGGAGATTACATCAAAATGAATGAGCTTTTTGCAGTTATTGACTGGAGAACCTTATTTTACAACAAATCTGTACAAGAAATGTATGACATCTTTTGTGAGAAATATGGGAAGATAGTAGATTGCTGCATACCTGTCACCAAAGTAGGTGTAATTCATGCCAGAGAGAAATGGTTCGATAATGGGTGTAAAAGAACTAAGTAGTGGAGAGACAAATGCTGGAAAAGGTATAGGAGGAGAAAAAACATAAATGCCTGGCAAGCCTACAAAAGAGCAAGAAATGACTACCTAAGTAAAAGGAGAGAGGCAGAGAGAGATTATGAGAGGGACATCACCAGGAAGGCTAAAGAAAATCCCAAGCTTTTCCACAGCTTTATCAGAGGAAAACTGAAGGTAAAAGAACAGGTTTTAAGGCTAAAGAGAGCGGATGGAAGCATCACTGAGACGGACGAAGAGATCTGCAAAGAATTGAACAAGGAGTTTCAGTTAGTATTTACAGTAGAAAATACCCCACCCCCTCAGATTGCAGTGATAGAAGCTCAAGGGCCGGTATTAGAGAACATCAACCTTACAGCCACAGAGGTATGCAAAGCGCTGATGGATTTAGATGTTCATAAAGCTACAGGTCCTGATGACATATCCCCTCATGTGCTTAAAAAATGCGCAAACACAATATCAGTGGCACTAAGTATCATATTTAAGGAGTCACTGGGGTCGGGGGAGATTCCAAGATGCTGGAAAGAAGCAAATGTGATACCTATCTTCAAAAAGGGAAGGAGGGATACGGCTCTGAACTATAGACCAGTTTCCTTGACCAGCATAGTTTGCAAAGTTATGGAGAAACTACTAAGGAAACATATCTCTCTTCACTTGGAATCCTTCAACTTTTTGTCAGTGAGGCAACATGGCTTCAGAGAAGGTAGATCAACAGTAACAAACTTATTAGAATTTTATGATGAGGTAAGCCAAATCTTACAGGAAAGAGAGGGGTGGGCAGATTGCATATTCCTAGACTTCCAGAAAGTGTTTGACACTGTTCCACATGGGAGACTTATTAGGAAGCTGCACTCAATGGCTAGAATAGGTGGAAATGTTTTGGAATGGATAAAAACTTACTTAGAAGGAAGGGAACAGAGGGTTAGAGTAAGACACTCAGTGTCTGAATGGAGAAGAGTTAGTAGTGGAGTTCCACAGGGATCAGTTTTGGGGCCACTTTTGTTCCTTGTATATGTAAATGACCTACCAGAGTCTGTAAATTCATTCATGAATATGTTTGCAGATGATGCAAAGATTGTGAAGAAAGTAAACAACGAGAACAATGGTAGAGAACTTCAGGATGATCTAAATAATCTGCATGAGTGGTCAGAAAAGTGGCTAATGAAATTCAATACCTCAAAATGTAAGGTAATGAGAATGGGTACAAGTGCAAGAAGGCCCAAGCTTGACTACTCGGTGGCTGGAGTACAGCTTCAAGAGACAGAAAATGAGAGAGATCTAGGAGTAAACATACTGGCAGATTTGTCTCCAGAAATACATATAAATGGCGTAGTAAGGGCAGCATATGCATTCTTATCAAATGTAAGGGTAGCCTTCAGGCACATGGACAAGGAAATGTTCAGAAATATTTATGTAACCTATGTGAGGCCAAAACTCGAATATGCAGCCCCCTTTTGGAATCCGCACTTGAAAAAGCACATAGCTAAGCTTGAAAAAGTTCAAAGACATGCCACGAAACTGGTGCCAGAAATACGCAATCTCAGTTATGATGAGAGGCTGAGGGAATTAGACTTGCCATCACTCGAAGCTAGAAGAGTAAGGGGGGATATGGTGACAGTCTTTAAATTCCTTCATGGTTATGATAGAGTGGATAAGGATCGATATTTCGATATGGCTGGCTCTAGAACTAGAGGTCATAGTTTGAAGCTTCGTAAGAAAACTTCTTTGCAGGATGTAAGGAAATACTTTTTCAGTGTAAGAGTAGTTGATAATTGGAATTGGCTAAGCGAGGAGGTAGTTAATGCTATCTCAATCCATAGTTTTAAGGACAGGTACGATAAGTATCACTAAGTCTAAAATGGAACCGATGAGGAGACGGGAAGATACGAGCTTTGGGCTCTTTCCCGTAAACACAATTAGGTAATCACAATTAGGTAATCACATACACAGACACAAATTTTAATTTTCCTTCAGGTTTGACTTTTGTTTTGTTGCATTTTTTTTTCTTTTTCTTTTTATCCTCAAATTACCATAGTAATTTTTTTTAAGTTAAGATGTGTGTTACCAGAAAAGAGATAAATTGAGTCACTAAATAGCACTTATATGGAGATATAAAAATTCTGTGTGAAGCTTAAATAAAAGTTTTTCTCTCTTTTTTCTCTTTCTTTTCTTCTTTCTATATTCTGTGAGAGGGAGAACATAAAAATGAGGCCATCTCTGTCCCAAACCTCTCCCACCCATGGGTTGGGAGGAGGGGTAGCCATTAGGAGACTAAAACAGAAAATCAAGGATTTAGAGGCAATGGTTATAAGCCTTGATGAAAAAATTCGGAATATGAATGGAGAGATGAAAGAGAATGAAACACTCAGAGAGGAAATAAGATCTTTGGATGAAGCAAATAAAGCACAAGGGCAGGAGAGAAAGGAACTACAAAAAAGAATAAAGAAGCTGGAAGGGGAAAAGAGTGAACTAGAAACTAGAATTTCTAAACAAGAAGATAAAAACAAACAGCTGAATGACAACCTAAAGGAATTAGATGTTAGTTCACTGCTCTCTTCTGAGAGAGACGAGATTGCAGCTTGGAATGTCCAGATTAAGGAAAACACTGAACAGTTCAGAAAAGAGTTCCAGGAGCAGAATATGGAAAATGATGCCATGAAAACTTCCTTTGCTGATTCACTAAAGGGGAATGTGGCAGTAAAAGAGGCTGTAAAGGTGGTGGCACTGGAAAACATACAAACAGTTGACTATAAAGAGACAGTAATCAAAAAAATGAAAGACGTTGTGATGGAAAGGGCAAACCCACTCATCAAACGGGCACTTGATAAAGAGAAGACAGTGGTAATCTCAGGCATAAGCGAATCCCAGGAGCCAACATGGCAGGGGAGACTTGAAGAAAATAAAGCTAGGGTTGTAGACCTGATAAGAAAGCTTGGAGTAGTTTGTGGTCCTGAGGGTATTGTAAACATACACCAACTAGGTAAATATTCGAGGGAAGGAAAGCCGAGACCAACAAAAGTAACCTTTGAGAGAGGGGAAACTGTAGGGAAATATTGTTGAGAAAAAAAGTCTAAAAGACCTTCAAGAATTCAAAGAAGTGTTCATTAGACGATACAGAACACAGGAAGAGATGGGAAAGATCAAAAACTTGTTGCAAGAGGCAAGAAGGTTAAATTAGGAAAGAAATGAAGAGAAGAAAAATTTTCATTTCAGAGTTCTTCCAGACAAAGGTAAGATAAAGAAGATAATGACAGAAGATCAGGGGATGGGGCTTCATTAAGATTGTTATACACAAATGCTGATGGATTAGCTGGTATAGCAGTTGAATAAAAAGATAGGATTCACAACAGTAATGCAGATATAGTAGCAATTACAGAGACTAAGTTGAGTGAGGACATAAACAGTGTCACAGTTTTTCCTAAGGGTTTCAGAATATTAAGGGTTGAAAGATCTGAGAGGACTGGTGGAGAGATAGCACTGCTCATAAGTGAAAGGATTCAAGTTGAAGAAATAAACTTGGCTATAGAAAGTGAGTTCAAGGAATTTCTTGTTGCTCGCATAAATACTGGGACAGAGAGCATTATAATAACTGTTGTATATAACCCACCAAAGAACCAGAATAGGCTTGAAGTTTATGAGGAAAGTCATATAGGTACTATTGAAGTCATACACTCAGTTGTTAACATGGCACGGGAGAGAAAATGTAGGATTTTGATTATGGGAGATTATAATCATAAAGAGATAGATTGGATAAATCTTGACCCACACAGTGGTGAGGACTCATTCGGGGCAAGATTCCTAGATTGTGTACAAGGGAATTTCCTACACCAACATGTAATGGAACCAACGAGGGCCAGGAATGGGGATGAGCCATTACTACTTGATCTAGTATTCACAGATAATGTGTTGGATATTGAAAAAATTAAGTATGAACCACCAATTGGAAACAGTGACCACTGTGTGTTGTTGATGGAGTATATAATTGAAGATATTCTGCCTGAGAGTAGAGGCACTGAGGACATGAGGAGGAACTATCGGAAAGGAGATTACATCAAAATGAATGAGCTTTTTGCAGTTATTGACTGGAGAACCTTATTTTACAACAAATCTGTACAAGAATTGTATGACATCTTTTTGAGAAATATGGGAAGATAGTAGATTGCTGCATACCTGTCACCAAAGTAGGTGTAATTCATGCCAGAGAGAAATGGTTCGATAATGGGTGTAAAAGAGCTAAGGAGTGGAGAGGCAAATGCTGGAAAAGGTATAGGAGGAAAAAAAACATAAATGCCTGGCAAACCTACAAAAGAGCAAGAAATGACTACCTAAGTAAAAGGAGAGAGGCAGAGAGAGACTATGAGAGGGACATCACCAGGAAGGCTAAAGAAAATCCCAAGCTTTTCCACAGCTTTATCAGAGGAAAACTGAAGGTAAAAGAACGGGTTTTAAGGCTAAAGAGAGCGGATGAAAGCATCACTGAGACAAATGAAGAGATCTGCAAAGAATTGAACAAGGAGTTTCAGTCAGTATTTACAGTAGAAAATACCCCATCCCCTCAGATTGCAGAGATAGAAGCTCAAGGGCCGGTATTAGAGAACATCAACCTTACAGCCAAAGAAGTATGCAAAGCTCTGATGGATTTAGATGTTCATAAAGCTACAGGTCCTGATGACATATCCCCTCATGTGCTTGAAAAATGCGCAAACTCAATATCAGTGGCACTAAGTATCATATTTAAAAAGTCACTGGAGTCAGGGGAGATTCCAAGATGCTGGAAACATGCAAATGTGATACCTATCTTCAAAAAGGGAAGGAGGGATACGGCTCTGAACTATAGACCAGTTTCCTTGACCAGCATAGTTTGCAAAGTTATGAAGAAACTACTAAGGAAACATATCTCTCTTCACTTGGAATCCTTCAACCTTTTGTCAGTGAGGCAACATGGCATCACGGAAGGTAAATCAACAGTAACAAACTTATTAGAATTTTATGATGAGGTAAGCCGAATCTTACATGAAAGAGAGGGCTGGGCAGATTGCATATTCCTAGACTTCCAGAAAGCGTTTGACACTGTTCCACATGGGAGACTTATTAGGAAGCTGCAATCAATGGCTAGAATAGGTGGAAATGTTTTGGAATGGATAAAAACTTACTTAGAAGGAAGGGAACAGAGGGTTAGAGTAAGACACTCAGTGTCTGAATGGAGAAGAGTTAGTAGTGGAGTTCCACAGGGTTCAGTTTTAGGGCCACTTTTGTTCCTTGTATATGTAAATGACCTACCAGAGTCTGTAAATTCATTCATGAATATGTTTGCAGATGAAGCAAAGATTGTGAAGAAAGTAAAAAACGAGAACAATGGTAGAGAACTTCAGGAGGATCTAAATAATCTGCATGAGTGGTCAGAAAAGTGGCTAATGAAATTCAATACTTCACAATGTAAGGTAATGAGAATGGGTACAAGTGCAAGAAGGCCCAAGCTTGACTACTCGGTGGCTGGAGTACAACTTCAAGAGACAGAAAATGAGAGAGATCTAGGAGTAAACATACTGGCAGATTTGTCTCCAGAAATACATATAAATGGCATAGTAAGGGCAGCATATGCATTCTTATCAAATGTAAGGGTAGCCTTCAGGCACATGGACAAGGAAATGTTCAGAAATATTTATGTAACCTATGTGAGGCCAAAACTCGAATATGCAGCCCCCTTTTGGAATCCATATTTAAAAAATCACATAGCTAAGCTTGAAAAAGTTCAAAGACATGCCACGAAACTGGTGCCAGAAATACGCAATCTCAGTTATGATGAGAGGCTGAGAGAATTAGACTTACCATCACTCGAAGCTAGAAGATTGAGGGGGGATATGGTGAAAGTCTTTAAATTCCTTCATGGTTATGACAGAGTGGATAGGGATCGATATCTTGATATGGCTGGCTCTAGAACTAGAAATCATAGTTTGAAGCTTCGTAAGATAACTTCTTTGCAGGATGTAAGGAAATACTTTTTCAGTGTAAGAGTAGTTGATAATTGGAATTGGCTAAGCGAGGAGGTAGTTAATGCTATCTCAATCCATAGTTTTAAAGACAGGTATGATAAGTATGACTAAGTATAAAATGGAACCGATGAGGAGACGGGAAGATACGAGCTTTGGGCTCTTTCCCGTAAACTCAATTAGGTAATCACAATTAGGTAACCCCACACACACACACACACACACACACACACACACACACACATATATATATATATATATATATATATATATATATATATATATATATATATATATATATATATATATATATATATATATATATATATATATATATATATATATATATATATATATATATATATATATATATATATATATATATATATATATATATATATATATATATATATATAAATATATGTATATATATATATATATATATATATATATATATATATATATATATATATATATATATATATATATATATATATATATACGAAACTTCAAACCATGACCTCTAATTTTAGTACCAGCCATATAAAAATATCGATCCCTGTCCACTCTGTCATTACCATAAAGGAATTAAAAAACCGCCACCATATCCCCTCTCAATCTTCTAGCTCGTGTGATGGTAAGTCTAATTCCCTCAGCCTCTCATCATAAGTGAGATTGCGTATTGCTGGCACCAGCTTTGTGGCATGTCTTTGAACCCTTTCCAGCTTAACTACGTGCTTTTTCAAGTGCGGATTCCAAAAGAGGGTTGCATTTTCAAGCTTTGAACTCACATAGGTTATATATATATATATATATATATATATATATATATATATATATATATATATATATATATATATATATATATATATATATATATATTATATATATATATATATATATATATATATATATATATATATATATATATATATATATATATATATATATATATATATATATATATATATATATATATATATATATATATATATATATATATATATATATATATATATATATATATATATATTACGAGTGTGACACCAGGAAGTGCAAAATATGGGCCCCATTGTCTCACTTTGGGACGTGAGTTCGAGTCCCCTGAAGGCCTAATAACAAATTCGCATATAATCGTATTGCTAATATCACGGTTTCATTTGCGAATTTATATACGTAGCATCACATTCAACCTTAACAAATTGATTAAAGGTTTACGAGAGAAACGCTTGCATATACTGGCTCTGCCACGATAAGCACATTTTTGCTGCATGTAGTGACTCAGTTTGTTAGACAACATGACATTGTTGCTTGCGACATGAATTTGAGTCCCCTGATATCCTGAGAAATTTCGCATAGGCTACAGCACTGTTAATATCACAATTTCATTGCTCCACATTCAACTTTTACAAGTTAATATAATGTCGACGGGAAAAATGTCTGCATGTACTGGCTGTGCCATTATAAACAAATTTTGTCTACTGTAGTGGTTCAGCTGTTTAAGGTAGCATGACTTCTTAGCTTAAGGCGTGATTTCGAGTTCGCTGATGGCCTAAAAATATCTCGCAGATAATAGGATTGTTAATATCATGGTTTCTTTATATATATATATATATATATATATATATATATATATATATATATATATATATATATATATATATATATATATATATATATATATATATATATATATATATATATATATATATATATGTGTGTGTGTGTGTGTGTGTGTGTGTGTGTGTGTGTGTGTGTTTAACATACTGTGAATCACTTATGTAAAAGGAGTATGAAAAGACGCAAAAATCAATCAATAAATAAATAAATGATTCAACAAATTAAAATTTGTAATGATTAGATAATATTTAGCGATTTTCTGCCACGATATAATACACGAGTACAAAAACGTTGTCTTAATAGAGGAGAGTGGTTGGTTCCTTAAAAACGTCATTCAGCTAATAATCATGTCTATTCACTCAGGGACGTGACTGGTCACGCGCGATCACTTAAGAATTGGAGAGAGATCTACTGTACAGGGTGTCCACAAAGTCTGGGTACATAGGAAATTTCACTATGCAGACCTATTCAATCGAGTTCACCTGAATTTTGTAAAGCGCATCAAATTATGCATTCAATATGATTTCCATCATTTTCAATGCATAATTTGATTCGCTTTACAAAATTCAGGTGAACTCGATTGAATAGGTCTGCATAGTGAAATTTCCTATGTACCCAGACTTTGTGGACACCCTTTATAATCCTCGAAGTCATTCTTTTATTTCTTTCCTATGACAACCTCCGCTCTTAGCCCACAAGCGCCACAGTGAAGAGTATTCTCCGTAGATTATTCATTTCTAGTAAAAATTGCAAAAACTCGAAATTTTCCCAATGAGAAAAGCAACTGAATTCATAAGTTCTCATACCCTATGAAAATAAACATAACTCAATAAGTACAAGTATTCATGCAAAAAAAAAAAATATTACATTGGTTCCAAGGAAACATCATGTACATAATATTTTTCAACTATTACCGCACAAAAGATTTTTTTTTTATTTACTATAGAAATAAAGAGTGACAGAGGAAGAACGGAAGGCGGTATTTATAAAAGAACAAGAAAACAAAGAGAAGCAGTTACACGTAAGACATAATAAAAGCAAGTATGAAATATGCAATGAAGAGCCATTTTATGAATAAGACGCAATGAATGCAATGATGGAAAGAGGGGAAAAGTATTCAATAAAAAGATGTAAACATTATTTATAGATCTATCCTCGCATGTCCCCTCCAAGGTCAAGTTTAAGTTCAGATATAATTCCTTTACTGCTCTTCCTCTGAGTGGAAATATTGACAAATGTCTGTGAATGGACTACTCTTTATCTTATTTGCTAGAAAATCTAGTAATAATAATAATAATAATAATAATAATAATAATAATAATAATAATAATAATAATAATAATAATAATAATAATAATAATAATAATAATAATAATTATAATAATAATAATCTTGATAATAATAATAATAATAATAATAATAATAATAATAATAATAATAATAATAATAATAATAATAATAATAATAATAATAATAATAATAATAATAATAATAATCAATATTATTATCCAAATACTTTACCTTCTAATGTAGAACAGGAGTCTACAGCTTGGTACGCTGAGCTACAGAGGGTTCTAATATAGAGATAACTGGAACTTCTACTAAAGTCACTCAGAAATACAAAGAAAACTATTGCATTTATTTATGCTTTACATCATCCTCGCCATCCACTGACCAGTGCGCCATTATTTCCCTCACAATGCATTGGGATCATGCATTTAAATGTTCTTACAAATTTCGCCTTCCACTATCACGATTCTGACCTGGAAACTGTAGAACAGGACTCCACAACTTAGTGCACTGAGTTATAGAGGTCTTTAAAAAGAGCACTTGAGCTTCTATAATAGTTGTTCAGATTTACAGAGGGCACACTTATCCATTTCTATTCTGAATTTTTTAACTCTGTCCCAATAACCCACTTACCAGCACACACTTTTCATTTTTTCCCTCAATATGGATCGAGATCAGTTGATTGATAGGAAAATATAATGCAATTACGAATATAAATATATCCAAATATTTTACTTCTTACTGTCGGGATTCGAACCTAGTATCTGAAGGACATGAGTCCGCAGAATGCCCTGAGCCACATAGGTCTCAAAGGAGAGAGAAGTGTGAGTTCTACTGCAGTTACTTTGATTATTAAAGGGCACTACTGCGCTTTTCAACTCTGAAATTTTTTCGTCTCTCCGCGACTCTGAGGCGTCAGGTCGAGGGTTCGCGCCCCGTCACGGTCTGAGGTTAGCAAGGGCTTGCACTCAGGGTAACGATTACATCTGCCAAAACAAGTCCTTCGCAAGAAGGCCGTCCTAGCCCTTGGTAGAAAAAGAGAAACCGTGAAGTAAAACTGCAACACATTTATTCTATACAAGTACGCCTTTATGTATATCCATATATTTTACATCCTATGGTCGGGATTCGAACCAGAGGCCTGTAGAACAGAAGTTCACAGCTTAGTGCACTGAGCCACAGTGTTCTCTAAATGAGAGAGATGTGGAACCTCTACGGAAGCCATACATAGCTACAGACGCCACTACTGTGCTTTTCTAGTCTGAAATTTGTATCTCTCTCCCACCCAGTCACACATATTCAAGTCTCTTCCACGTATGGACTGAGGTTAATCCGTTGCTAGGACAATGCAATTCTATTAAGTATTAAAATATTTCAAAACTGGTGGAAGTATAATATATGAAAATATTTCAGTACTCATTTACATTGCAGTATCCTATCAATTAATTAACCCTGGCTTGTCGCTGGCTAGTAGGGAGAGAAGTAAAAATTTTGAGTACAAGGGAACAGTTGGCCTCTGTAGAAAAGTTCCAGTTATCTCATTCTTAGACCTCTGTGGCCCAGCACACAAAGATGTGGTCTACTGTTCTACAAGTCCCATGGTTTGAATCTCGATATTAGGAGATAAAATAATTGGAAATATTTAAATGTGTAAAAGCAATCATTGTCCTATCAACCAATTAACCTCGGTCTGTGCTGAGGAGGAGAGTTAAATGTCTGTGCTCTTCATCTGCGGATCGGGAGAGCAATAAAACTCTCTAAGTAAAGAGGCATAGTAGTACCCTCTGTAAATCTGTGTGACTTCAATAGAAGATCAAGTCCTTTCCCTCTTTGAGACTTTAGTGCACCAAACTGTGGATTCCTGTTCTACAGGTACCAGGTTCAATTCCCAACAGTAGGAGGTAATATATTTGGAAATATTTAATACTTAATTGAAGTGTCTTGTTCTAGCAATTAATTAGCCTGTATCCATATTGAGAAAGAGAATAATGTGCAGGTCAATATCTGGTCGGGGGAGAATTAAATGATTCAGAACTCTAATGTGCAAATGTGCCCTCTGTAAATCTGAGTGATTTCATTAGAGGTTCCAGTTCTCTCTTATTTAAATACCTCCGTGGTTCGGCACACTATACTATGAACTCCCGTGCTACAGGTCCTAGGCACGAATTTAAACAGTAGGAGGCAAAACATTGGGAAATATCAAAATACGTAATTGTTTGCAGTTTCCTATCAAATAATAATAATAATAATAATAATAATAATAATAATAATAATAATAATAATAATAATAATAATAATAATAATAATAATAATAATAGTAATAATGGTAATAATAATAATAATAATAATAATAATAATAATAATAATAATAATAATAATAATAATAATAATAATAATAATAATAATAATAATAATAATAATAATAATAATAATAATAATAATTGCATCAATGACGACCTGAGGTCTAAAGGTTTGTTGGGTGATGAGGTATGGGACAGGAACATATGGAGAACACTGGCCAGAAACATCGACCCCACATAAAAGTGGGAAAAGATGTAGACGAATAATAATAATAATAATAATAATAATAATAATAATAATAATAATAATAATAATAATAATAATAATAATAATAATAATAATAATAATAATAATAATAATAATAATAATAATAATAAAAATAAAGCAACAACAACAATAATAATAATAATAATAATAATAATAATAATAATAATAATAATAATAATAATAATAATAATAATAATAATAATAATAATAATAATAATAATAAGAAGAAGAAGAAGAAGAAGAAGAAGAAGAAGAAGAAGAAGAAGAAGAAGAAGAAGAAGAAGAAGAAGAAGAATTTCAATATAATGTTATGGTGCTATTACAATATGCACTTTACTTGACTATTCGAGATCTATTATACTTTAACTTAACTTAGCCTAACTACAAAATAGTTTTCATATGCTATGTGGAAAATTGCATATTGTAATGGAGTATTGTTCTTTATTTATGTTCTAAAAGCATTACTTGGCGACGTGTGTACTCAAAGACAGTCCCGGAGTTGTCTAAAAGGGTCATTATTACAGTCTCGCTCATAAGTATTACATACATAGTAACATAATTAACTAGGTAACTTTAGAATACAGAATATTATGATAAAACACGTTTGACGTTTTACCTTCTCTAGTTTTTAAGTATAATTTGTGGAGAGAATTATTGAAGGAGAAAGACCCAAACTTTAACAAAATTAACTCGTTCATATTTGAATAAAGAATATTCTGACAAAAAACATTTCACATGCTTTACCAACACGAGTTTTTTGTTGGAAACTGTGATATGAACAGAGTGGCATTCAGATACTATGCGTTCATCCCTAGTATGTAAGGTGTGTTTCCCTTTTAGACCTTCTGTGGCGTAGTTGATAGTGCCTTGACATAGTAATTATAGGTCCTAGGTTCAAGTCCCGGTAGGGGTAAGATTATTCATGCTTTTCCATTTGGTAATGTGCTTATTTGATTATTGTCGCTCCTGAATGAGATTGGGAGTTGAAATAAATGCAAAAACGAAGCCACGAGTGCGGTTGGGGGAAACTGTAATTCGAACAGAGTGGCATTCAGATAGAATGAGTTCATCCCTGGCATAGCAGATAAAAGATGTAAGGTGTGTTGCCCTTTTAGACCTTCTGTGGTGTAGTAGGTAGCGCCTTGGCATAGTAATTATATGTCTTAGGTTCAAGCCCTGGTCGGGGTAAAAATTATTCATGTTTTCACATATGTCAAAGTGCTTATTTGATTATTGTTGGTCCCGAATGAGATTGAGAGTTGAATTAAATGCAAAAACGAAGCCACGAGTGAAGTTGGGGGAAGCTGTAATATGAACAGAGTGGCATTCAGATAAAATCCACTCATCCCTAGTATTGCAGATTAAAGCTGTAAGGTGTGTTTCCCTTTTAGACCTTCTGTTGTGTAGTTGGTAGTGCACTTGGCATAGTAATTATATGTCCTAGGTTCAAGTCCCGGTCGGAGTTATTCATGTTTTCACATATGGTAATGTGATTATTTAATTATTGTTGATCGCGAATGAGATTGGAGGTTGAATTAAATGCGAAAACAACGCCACGAATGAGGCTGGGGCAAAATAATATGAATAAAGTGGTATCCAGATAGAATGCGGTCATCCCTAGTATAGCAGATAAAAGCTGTAAGGTGTGTTTCCCTTTTAGACCTTCTGTGGTGTTGTTGGTAGCGCCTTGGCATAGTGATTATACGTCCTAGGTTCAAGTCCTGTTCGGGGTAAAAACTATTCATATATATATATATATATATATATATATATATATATATATATATATATATATATATATATATATATATATATATATGTATATATATATATATATATATATATATATATATATATATATATATATATATATATATATATATATATATATATATATATATATATATATATATATATATATATATATATATATATATATATATATATATATATATATATATATATATATATATATATATATATATATATATACATACATATATATATATATAAATATATATACACATATATATATATATATATATATATATATATATATATATATATATATATATATATATATATATATCAAGAGAAAGAAAGAGAGAGAGAGAGAGAGAGAGAGAAGAGAGAGAGAGAGAGAGAGAGAGAGAGAGAGAGAGAGAGAGAGAGAGAGAGAGAGAGAGAGAGAGAGAGAGAGAGAGATCTTACCATTTTATTACTATACATAACAGCTTCTTCCCGATGATACAAGCACAACACTTGTGAGGAAGAAATTATCTAATACATCTAGAACTATAGCAAGCATTGCGAGTCCTTCTGTTTCAGTATTCTTAACTTTTTTCTCTTTTTTTCTTTGTTTTTTTTCTTTTTTACGTCTTTGCATATCTCAATACAGGAAGTTGAAGCGTGAGGCCACAACCGCAAAGCTTTGAGGAAGAAAAAAACTTTTGCTCTCATGGTATTCCTCGAAGGCAGCTGTTGACTACGCTCAAATTTAATGGTTTACTTTTATAGTTGGACTTCAAGTTATGACTGCTTGAAATTTATTAGATTAAAATGTTACATTTTTAATCTTTACCTCTACTACGTTGACGACAACGATGACATTATTATTATTATTATTATTATTATTATTATTATTATTATTATTATTATTATTATTATTATTATTATTATTATTATTATTATTATTATTATTATTATTATTATTATTATTATTATTATTATTATTATTATTATTATCATTATTATTAATATTATTACTATAATTATTATTATTATTATTATTATAATTATTATTACTATTATTATTATTATTATTATTATTATTATTATTATTATTATTATTATTATTATTATTATTATTATATTATTATTATTATTATTATCAATCGATGTTATATAGGCCTTTACCGGTTCTTTGTCAAAAGAACCTCACCGCTGGGGCATTGGGATATAGTGTATCATCGGTTTGGGGTTTTGTTTAACCAGCAGTGGGCCTCTTCCCAATCCTCTACACGTCTCCATAGCCAAGGGACCAGTTCCGGTTTTCCCTCCTTCAGCCCAGGCCGCCACCATAGGCTTCGGGAGTAGTCACCGAAGCCTCACTTCCACCATGAGGAGGATACTTCCCTTTGTAGGGTGTGTTTACCGTCACCCTAAAGCACCTACCAGTTCATTCAATCATCTGCTAGAAACATTCAGAAATATCTGTGTGCGTCATAAACCCATATACATACTTGGTGATTTTAATGATGACTTGCTCTCAGCAGATAACAAAATGAAAAGGGTGATCAACACTGTGAAGTTAACACAAATAGTGACAAAACCGACCCGCATAACCCCTAATTCTAGGACTCTTATAGATCTGATAATAACAAATAAAGTGGAAAGTATACCCTATTGGGACATAGTTCCCTGCCCAATTGCAGACCACGAGCTGAACATTGCTATGCTAAACATAAACAAGCCCAAAAGGAAGCCTCTCCTCAAGACATTCCGGTGTCTAAAAAATTACTCCCCTGATATCTTTTGTGGAACATTAATCAACAACACAAATGCACTTAATAGAATTAAATACACAGATAACGTCGATTTGCAGGTTGAGATTTTAACAAAAGTCTTCCTTGAATGCTTAGATAGTTGTGCACCCATTGTAACAAGAAAAATAACCCGCCCCTCAGCCCCCTGGCTAACTAATGACATCAAAGAGGCAATGCAAATCAGAAATCAAATACAAAAAGAGCTAAAAATGAATAGATATGATATGACTCTCCGAGAACGTTATAAAACAGAAAAGAAACATGTCAGATCTCTCATCAGTGTAAGTAAAAAAGACTTTTACAAAAAACAATTTAATGACTCTAGACATGATACAGCAGCAACATGGAAAGTGATAAGAAGCATGATACCAAATGAAAAGAGTACCTCGGAAAGTTATGAAAATATTACGGAGTTGAAAGACAAAGCAGCTAACTTTAATAACTATTTTACTAACGTTGGCAAAAATACATATGAAAAAACTCAAGAAAACATCAACTCAGTGAATATGAGTAATTGCTTAAATGACAATTCTTCCAATGAAAACACAAGAGAGTACTTCAAGCTAATCCTATAGATTGTGCTACACTAATTCTTACCATAAAGAGCCTAAGAAACTCTGGCTCTTATGGTTCAGATGGTATACCATTTCAGTTCATCAAAGATGCTCTGCCCATGATTGCATCCTATATTCTAACTATCATGAACACTTCCATTGTTACTAAAAAGTTTCCTGACTCTTGGAAAATATCACATGTAATACCTCTGCATAAAAAGGGGGACAGAGAAGATGTGACAAACTATCGTCCCATTTCCCTGCTACCCATTTTCTCTAAAATATTAGAAAAAATTGTTGCATGCCAACTTATGTCATATTTAGAATCAAATAGACTACTAACGATTAGCCAACATGGTTTCAGACCAAAACTCTCGACGGACACTGCACTGCTTAAAGTTACGAATAGTATATATAATAATATAGATATGAAAAAAATATCTTTACTAATTTTGTTAGACTTATCAAAAGCCTTCGACAGTGTAAACCATGAAATTCTTTTAAGTAAATGTATTAACTTAAATATTGATCTAAGCTGGTTTAGCGAGTATCTATCTAATCGTAAACAGTCCATACGTCTTAACAACATTATCTCTGTGCCAAAAGATGCATCATTTGGTGTTCCACAGGGATCAGTACTTGGTCCTATCCTCTTCTCCATTTATGTAAATGATCTATCTTCTTTCATTTCTGACTGTCTAGTCGTACAATATGCAGATGACACTCAACTACTCCTTAGTGGTGATATTAATAACCTCCCAGAGCTAACTTTAAGAGCAGAAAACACTCTGTCAAAAATTAAAACCTATTTCCAAGAAATTGGGCTGTTAATTAACGAAAGTAAAACACAGTGCATATTTATTGGTTCAAGGTTCTACATAGCACAAATTCCAGAAAACACAACAATTAATTTTTGCGACAATATTATCACACCTAGCAAAACAGTCAAAAACCTAGGAATTCACTTTGATAACCACATGTTGTTTGATTCCCACATAGATAAAGTATGCAAAAAGGTTACAGGAACATTAATGTACTTATCACGTATAAAAGACAATTTTGAGACTACCACTCGAATAACTGCTGTTGAATCTCTAGCCCTAAGTCACATTAATTACTGCACAACTGTTTGGGGATCTACCACTAAGACTCAGATAAACAGAATACAGAAGCTTATTAATTTTGCAGCTCGAGTTGCCCTAGGAGGAATAAGAAAATATGACCACATCACACCAGCTCTCAATAAACTTGGGTGGCTGCGGGCAGAAAATAAGGTCGCTTATGCTATTTATGTTTTTGTATTCAAAATTTTGGACCATCATTATCCTAGCTGGCTATTTGATTTAAAAACAGTCAGGGATATAAGGGGAACCAACACAAGACAGAGCAGTGAGCTCTTTATTCACAGAACAAACACAGAAGCAGGTTCAAAGATGATCACTATCAAAGGGCCAACACTCTGGAATAATATTCCAGAGCATCTTAAAAATGCATCCTCCTTCACAGCTTTCAAAGGCAAACTATATAGTTTTCTTTTGGACAAATAGTTGCTGCTCATTAAGAACTAATTATTCTCATTGTAAGGAAACAAATATGGAAATGATGCCGATAATAACGATCCTGTATCTAGTGGCATACTTACTACTTTATTATTAACATTATTGTTAACATTTTTATTACAGCATTATTATTTTCTACGAAAGCTACATTTAATTTAACTATATGTCTAACCCTCTTATTTATTAGTTTAATTACATGTCTACTTATAAGTTACTATTAATGTTGAATAACCATTGTACAAAATGGAAATAAATGTTTTGATTTGATTTGATTTGATTTGATTTGGTTAATGCCCCACCGAGGCTTCAGTGGATCTCAAGAGAAGCATGGCCTCCCTCTGAGGAAGTGGGAGACTTGTTTCCACTCGCCCTGACAGAAGATACCTTGGCCGCCCCCAAGAATTACCTTGAGCCTTTTCACGAGGGAAGGGTGGCGAGCAGTGCAAAAACCCACCATCCCCCAATCAGCATCCAACGGACGCATGGGATTGCATGGTCACCCCTTGTTGCTGCTCGCACAACGGTTTGCTTATTGATGGGAGATGAGCTTCAGATGTGATGAAGTATATACAGGTTGGCTGGACTATTGACAAGACTAAATGCAAAGAGTGTACTCACAGCGGGGGACGCGAGATCACGTGTCCACTACGTGAAATTATATTATATGCCCCACATGAACAAAGTAAAATCGTTATTTGAGCATATTTTCCAGAAGTCTTAATGGGCTTTAAAGACATGAAATTTGGCCTAATTTTTCTTCTTCTTCACTAGCTTTTCCCACATCTATATGGGGTCGCTGTTTCTTATCAGCCAATTCCACTCTCTCTTGTCCAATGACATTACGGGATATTCTATGGGCCTCCATCTTCAATAAATATGTAACATTCTCAACATATCGAAAGAAATGGAAATGTAACGTGGTTGTAGAGTCTTCATCATCTGGAGAGAATTTTGTTCTTCTAATTATATATACTAGCAGTGAAAACAAAATTCATTAGCTATATATATATATATATATATATATATATATATATATATATATATATATATATATATATATATATATATATATATATATATGTGTGTGTGTGTGTGTGTGTGTGTGTGTGTGTGTGTGTGTGTGTGTGTGTGTGTGTGTGTGTGTGTGTGATTACCTAATTGTGTTTACGGGAAAGAGCCCAAAGCTCGTATCTTCCCGTCTCCTCATCGGTTCCATTTTAGACTTAGTGATACTTATCATACCTGTCCTTAAAACTATGGATTGAGATAGCATTAACTACCTCCTCGCTTAGCCAATTCCAATTATCAACTACTCTTACACTGAAAAAGTATTTCCTTACATCCTGCAAAGAAGTTTTCTTACCAAGCTTCAAACTATGACCTCTAGTTCTAGAGCCAGCCATATCAAAATATCGATCCCTATCCACTCTATCATAACCATGAAGGAATTTAAAGACTGTCACCATATCCCCCCTCAATCTTCTAGCTTCGAGTGATGGTAAGTCGAATTCCCTCAGCCTCTCATCATAACTGAGATTGCGTATTTCTGGCACCAGTTTCGTGGCATGTCTTTGAACTTTTTCAAGCCTAGCTATGTGCTTTTTCAAGTGCGGATTCCAAAAGGGGGATGCATATTCGAGTTTTGGCCTCACATAGGTTACATAAATATTTCTGAACATTTCCTTGTCCATGTGCCTGAAGGCTACCCTTACATTTGATAAGAATGCATTTGCTGCCCTTACTATGGCACTTATATGTATTTCTGGAGACAAATCTGCCAGTATGTTTACTCCTAGATCTCTCTCATTTTCTGTCTCTTGAAGTTGTACTCCAGCCACCGAGTAGTCAAGCTTGGGCCTTCTTGCACTTGTACCCATTCTCATTACCTTACATTTTGAAGTATTGAATTTCATTAGCCACTTTTATGACCACTCATGCAGATTATTTAGATCCTCCTGAAGTTCTCTACCATTATTCTCGTTTTTTACTTTCTTCACAATCTTTGCATCATCTGCAAACATATTCATGAATGAATTTACAGACTCTGGTAGGTCATTTACATATACAAGGAACAAAAGTGGCCCTAAAACTGAACCCTGTGCAACTCCACTACTAACTCTTCTCCATTCAGACACTGAGTGTCTTACTCTAACCCTCTGTTCCCTTCCTTCTAAGTAAGTTTTTATCCATTCCAAAACATTTCCACCTATTCTAGCCATTGATTGCAGCTTCCTAATAAGTCTCCCATGTGGAACAGTGTCAAACGCTTTCTGGAAGTCTAGGAATATGCAATCTGCCCACCCCTCTCTTTCCTGTAAGATTTGGCTTACCTCATCATAAAATTCTAATAAGTTTGTTACTGTTGATCTACCTTCTCTGAAGCCATGTTGCCTCACTGACAAAAAGTTGAAGGATTCCAACTGAAGAGAGATATGTTTCCTTAGTAGTTTCTCCATAACTTTGCAAACTATGCTGGTCAAGGAAACTGGTCTATAGTTCAGAGCCTTATCCCTCCTTCCCTTTTTGAAGATAGGTATCACATTTGCTTGTTTCCAGCATCTTGGAATCTCCCCCGACTCTAGTGACTCCTTAAATATGATACTTAGTGCCACTGATATTGTGTTTGCGCATTTTTTAAGCACATGAGGGGATATGTCATCAGGACCTGTAGCTTTATGAACATCTAAATCCATCAGCGCTTTGCATACCTCTGTGGCTGTAAGGTTGATGTTCTCTAATACCGGCCCTTGAGCTTCTATCACTGCAATCTGAGGGGGTGGGGTATTTTCTACTGTAAATACTGACTGAAACTCCTTGTTCAATTCTTTGCAGATCTCTTCATCCGTCTCAGTGATGCTTCCATCCGCTCTCTTTAGCCTTAAAACCTGTTCTTTTACCTTCAGTTTTCCTCTGATAAAGCTGTGGAAAAGCTTGGGATTTTCTTTAGCCTTCCTGGTGATGTCCCTCTCATAGTCTCTCTCTGCCTCTCTCCTTTTACTTAGGTAGTCATTTCTTGCTCTTTTGTAGGCTTGCCAGGCATTTATGTTTTTTCTCCTCCTATGCCTTTTCCAGCATTTGTCTCTCCACTCCTTAGCTCTTTTACACCCATTAACGAACCATTTCTCTCTGGCATGAATTACACCTACTTTGGTGACAGGTATACAGCAATCTACTATCTTCCCATATTTCTCACAAAAGATGTCATACATTTCTTGTACAGATTTGTTGTAAAATAAGGTTCTCCAGTCAATAACTGCAAAAAGCTCATTCATTTTGATGTAATCTCCTTTTGGATAGTTCCTCCTCATGTCCTCAGTGCCTCTACTCTCAGGAAGAATATCTTCAATGATATACTCCATCAACAACACACATTGGTCACTCTTTCCAATTGGTGGTTCATACTCAATATTTTCAATATCCAACACATTATCTGTGAACACTAGATCAAGTAGTGATGGCTCATCCCCACCCCTGACCCTTGTTGGTTCCATTACATGTTGGTGTAGGAAATTTTCTTGTACGCAATCTAGGAATCTTGCCCTGAATGAGTCCTCACCACTGTGTGGGTCAACATTTATCCAATCTATCTCTTTATGATTAAAGTCTCCCATAATAAAAATCCTACATTTTTTTCCCGTGCCATGTTAACAACTGAGTTTATGACTTCAATAGTACTTATATGACTTTCCTCATAAACTTCAAGCCTATTTTGGTTCCTTGGTGGGTTGTATACAACAGTTATTATAATGCTCTCTGACCCAGTATTTATGCGAGCAACAAGAAATTCCTTGAACTCACTTTCTATAGCCAAGTTTATTTCTTGAACTTGAATCCTTTCACTTATGAGCTGTGCTATCCCTCCACCAGTCCTCTCAGATCTTTCAACCCTTAGTATTCTGAAGCCCTTAGGAAAAACTGTGACACTGTTTATGTCCTCACTCAACTTAGTCTCTGTAATTGCTACTATATCTGCCATACTGTTGTGAATCCTATCTTTTAATTCTACTGCTTTACCAGCTAATCCATCAGCATTTGTGTATAACAATCTTAATGAGGCCCCATCCCCTGATCTTCTGTCATTATCTTCTTTATCTCCCCTTTGTCTGGAAGAACTCTGTAATGAAATTTTTTTTTCTCTTCTTCATTTCTTTCATCATTTAACCTTCTTGCCTCTTGCAACAAGTTTTTGATCTTTCCCATCTCTTCCTGTGTTCTGTATCGTCTAATGAACACTTCTTTGAATTCTTGAAGGTCTTTTAGACTTTTTTTTCTCAACAATATTTCCCTACATGTTTCCCCTCTCTCAAAGGTTACTTTTGTTGGTCTCGGCTTTCCTTCCCTCGAATATTTACCTAGTTGGTGTATGTTTACAATATCCTCAGGACCACAAACTACTCCAAGCTTTCTTATCAGGTCTACAACCCTAGCTTTATTTTCTTCAAGTCTCCCCTGCCATGTTGGCTCCTGGGATTCACTTATGCCTGAGATTACCACTGTCTTCTCCTTATCAAGTGCCTGTCTGATGAGTGGTTTTGCCCTTTCCATCACAACGTCTCTCATTTTTTCGATTACTGTCTCTTTATAGTCGACTGTTTGTATGTTTTCCAGTGCCACCACCTTTACAGCCTCTTTTACTGCCACATTCCCCTTTAGTGCATCAGCAAAGGAAGTTTTCATGGCATCATTTTCCATATTCAGCTCCTGGACTCTTTTCTGAACTGTTCAATGTTTTCCTTAATCTGGACATTCCAAGCAGCAATCTCGTCTCTCTCAGAAGAGAGCAGTGAACTAATATCTAATTCCTTTAGGTTGTCATTCAGCTGTTTGTTTTTATCTTCTTGTTTAGAAATTCTAGATTCTAGTTGACTCTTTTCCCCTTCCAGCTTCTTTATTCTTTTTTCTAGTTCCTTTCTCTCCTGCCCTTGTGCTTTATTTGCTTCCTCCAAAGATCTTATTTGCTCTCTGAGTGTTTCATTCTCTTTCATTTCTCCATCCATATTCCGAATTTTATCATCAAGGCTTATAACCATTGCCTCTAAATTCTTGATTTTCTGTTTAAGTCCCCTAATGGCTACCCCTCCTACCGACCCATGGATGGGAGAGGTTTGGGACAGAGATGGCGTCATTTTTATGTTCTCCCTCTCACAGAATATAGAAAGAAGACGAGAAAGAGGGAAAAAAAAAGATAAAAACTTTTAATTAAGCTTCACACAGAATTTTTATATCTCCATATAAGTGCTATTTAGTGACTCAGTTTATCTCTTTGTGTGTGTGTGTGTGTGTGTGTGTGTGTGTGTGTGTGTGTGTGTGTGTGTGTGTGTGTGTGTGTGTGTGTGTGTGTATAATTACCTAATTATGCTTACGGGAAAGAGCCCCAAGCTTGTAATTTTCCGTCTCCTGTCGGTTCCATTTTGTACTTAGTGATACTTATCATGTCGTGGGGCTTATCCCACTAGTTGACACCAATTATCGTGGTGTTATTCTCTCTTGGTAGCATGGTTGGTGATAACAGATAAGCATCTTCTTTATATGTGCTTATTTTTAGATTAACAATTAATTCCTCAGAACTCCCATTACTATATAGTTCCCATCACTATCGATTCCTGATTCCCGCCCCCAAGGGGGGAGACTGCTATGCTGTGGACATGATATCTGCCCCTGACAAGGTCTGAACTCTCACTGACTGGCTCTGTTACTAATCGTGGCGGTTGATGGGTATTGAGCGTGTCACTGCCATCCGGCACTTATTGGCATCTATGAAATGTCTGGCTAGTACAGTGGTAACGCGCTGGCTTCGCATTCACGAGGTCGAAAGATCGGTCCCCGTCCAAGACCGAGAGTTTAAGCTGTTTACTGGCAGGAACTGCTGTGGGTGGACATCACAGTGGGGGGTTGGGGCTTGTCCTGACTGACGAATACCCATTGTAAAATGGAAATAAAGTTTATTTTTTATTTTTTTTTATACTACACTCCCCCAACACCCAACTGAAATATCTCATATTTCTGATTTATCATAGCTAATTCTATGAGAGCCTTATAATTTTCTAACTATCATTGTTTTACAAAAAAGGGGCAGAACTATCTAAAAACTGACTAATTAAACTATTACAATCTCATACAATTATCTAAGCAGATTACAGTAATATCAGAATTACTATGCAAAAAGCTGACAAAGAAAAATCTGTTCTTTATAATAAGCATGTAATTAAAATCACAAAATCAGAATTAATTATTCACAATTGCAATATATAGCTAGTAAGCATTGGCAAAATTACTTAAGAACTAAGCTAATTACGCTATTTCATTAATCAAACAGTACATAATACATTTGGACATGATGTATGCAAGCACTTTTAAAACAAAACATTTGTCATGGTGTGAAAAGTTAAAAACATTCACAATTACAATATGTAATTACTATTCAAGGACAAACTGATATGAGAACTCAATGAACATAATAGAAACATATTCGTCTATGATCTTTTTTCACAAAGATCTGCATACAACCCCTCAACCTAAGAACTAAATGAGGAGTGGATTCTTCTGCAAACTCAATGAACACAAAGATTAAATCATGATTCAAAACAATGATAATATTTAAGCAGAAAACAACTTATGATTTTTGCAAATTGTACAACTTATCATTGACGATTAATCTAATAAACTTACATCTAAGGGAGACTCTGAGGTTTTTTCGCTTATTATTATCTTAAAGCTAGAAAAAAAAATAAAAAAAATATATATAAATTTTGTCTTTTCACTTCGTGGTCAAAGACGGTGGGACATTTTCTTTCCCATTTTATTAAGTTCTAATACGTGGGGGAACATACTCTGTAATTCAACTAATAAGGGACTTTCTATACCCTTTCTTTCTCTTTTCACTAAAGTTATTATATGTATGGGGATTCTTTCTATCCCAATATTCATTTTTATTTTTTCGGGGATTTTCATTTCCCCCCCCCAAGGGTTATCATTGTCTAGGACTTGCCATCTCATTCTTCCTTCTAATTTACCGGGACCTTCGCCTGACCACTTAGAGGTAGGCCCGGGTTTGTACACGTACCATGAATCCTCTTCTTATCTGGAGACTGGCAAGACTAAAGGGAGGGCGTCGATGCATAAACCGGCTTAACCGGAACCCCTCCCGCCCGCTTTTATGCAACTTTTGAGGTGGCCCTTGATTCTAACCATCTCTCACGCTCCTCCTCACATAAGGTAGATCTCACTTCAATAGCTGAAAAATACGATCATACTGAAGTAGATTCCAAGGTCGGATATTAGAGCCTAATGTCACTAGTTCAAATGCAAAAAGAATACATATGACCTCTGGGTGCAAACAATGGCCTTTTATCAGCATCCCGAGGGCATACTTCGCCTTCCTGCATCAGCAGGCGATTGCAATCTCTCCTATGGGTAAAAGGGACTGGTCTGTGAAAATCAAATTTGAAGATTGCAGGTCGGGGCTGTCTGGAAATAGGGTGGTAATGGAAAGCATGTGTCTACACCATTAGATTACTATTCCAAGATACTTAGGACTTAGCTGAGTAACTGATACATAACATTACTCTACTATATATATCAAAAAGAACAGTCATTTTTATATGCAAGGAAGAGCTTAGTTGTCCACTAACTGCATTATTTAATAATTCAGTAAAATTAGGATCGGTACCCATGGAGTGGAAATTGGCAGATGTGGTACCAATATTTAAAAAAGGAGAACGAGTTAAAAAGAATAATTATAGGCCGGTAAGTTTAACGTCAACAGTGGGTAAGATTCTAGAATCCATAATTGCAAATAAAAAAAGGGCACATCTAGAATTACACAGACTGATAAAACTTTCACAACACGGGTTTCTTAAGGGTTTTTCGTGCCTTACAAACTTACTGTCTTTTTATTCAGAAGTTTACGAGGCAGTAGATTGTGGCAAAGAATATGATACAATATATCTAGATTCTAGCAAAGCTTTTGATAGAGTTCCTCACAAAAGATTAGTTAAAAAGCTGGAAGCTCATGGTATAGGAGGAGCTGTTCTCAGATGGATCAAACAATGGTTAAAAGACAGAAAACAGAGGGTTTGCATAAATGGAGAGAAATCAGAGTGGGGCTTGGTTACTAGCGGGGTACCACAAGGCTCGGTACTGGGTCCCCTATTATTCATCGTATATCTAAATGATCTGGATTCGGATATCAGTAGTAACTTAAGTAAATTCGCAGACGACACTAAAATAGGTAGAACTATAAATGGAAAAGAAGACATTCATGCTTTACAGGAAGATCTAAATAGATTATCTGAATGGTCGGACAAATGGCAAATGGAATTTAATGTTGAAAAATGTAAAGTAGTTAAAATGGGTACTATAAAAGACAATACTACTTATAAGCTAAATAACCATGAAATCATGAGTTCTCAGTGTGAAAGGGATTTTGGGAGTTCTTGTGAGTAGTAGTCTTAAGCCAAGAGAGCAATGCACAGCAGTCAGAAATAAAACAAACAGAATTTTAGGATTTATCTCAAGAAGCGTTAGCAATAGGATGGAAAAAGTTATTTTGCAGCTCTATCTTGCATTAGTTAGGCCCCATTTAGATTATGCTGTGCAATTCTGGTCACCCTATTATAGAATGGAAATTGAATCCTTGGAGAGAGTGCAGCGAAGAATGACCAAGATGATACACAATATCAGAAATCTACCATATGAGGACAGATTAAAAAAACTTAATTTACATTCTCTAGAGGCGAAGAGTTAGGGGGGATATGATTGAAGTGTATAAATGGTTTAAAGGGATTAACAAGGGAGATATTAATAAAGTTTTAAAAATTCATGATCAAGCCAGAACTCGTAATAATGGATTTATGCTTGATAAATTTAGGTTCAGAAGGGAAATTGGTAAAAATTGGTTTGGTAATAGAGTAGCTGATGCATGGAACAAGCTTCCTAGTAGGATAGTAAATGCCAATACCTTAGACACCTTCAAATGTAGATTAGATAGACATATGACAGAGGTAGGGTGGGTATGAATAGGTTAGTGCTTATTAGAAAAATCATAAAAAGAAAAATAGAATAAATAAGTAGAGTAGAATAGAATAGGTTAGACATGCTGAAAATACAATTAAAAAATGGAGCTGCCTCGTGACATGAGGCCTCGGCAGTAGGGAAGGGATGCAACTCGCCAACTCGTCAGAGCAGCGGTGGAAGTAGTAGCGATAGAAAAGAGAAAGGGAAGATACCTTACGGTGAAGAGAGAGAGAATTAAGATTAGAAGTAAGAGAAGGATCATTAATGAGTCTGACTGCCTTAGATGAAGATTTAGAAATTTGGATTATGTGATTCCTCCAAGACAAGTTAGAGGCTATATGGATTCCTAATATGTTGATAGGTTAAGAGGGTTAATTTCATTAGTTTCGAAGACAATAGGGTGATCAGGAGGAGAGAAAGATAAAGAGACAGCCAGAAACTGTGTATTGGAGGCATTGAATTTAACTGAAATTTTGAGTGCCCCAGTCAGATACTCTCTGCAAATCGGAGTTAAGAGAAGAAGAAAGAGTGATATGAGACTGATTACGAGGGGGCAATCCAACCTCAACTTGGTGCCGGTTCCAAGCCCGAGTAAATGGGGAGGGTTGGAGGCAGGAAGGGCATCCGGCCATAAGAATTTTGCCAAAGCCAAAATATGGCCAGTACAGATAACGAGAATAGTCACCATACTAGAGCGTTCCCCATAGGCGACGCGTTGGGGCTTCGCCTGACCCCTCCGGAAAGACAGCAAGGGCTACCCAGTCATGGGCGGGCTGGGTTACAGAGGCAAGCTCGAGGGAGAGTGTCAGATGAGGTGCTGCGGGTGTTCCCTCTAAATGTGGGAACGATGACTGGGAAGGGGCGAGAATTGGTAGACCTGATGGAGAGGAGGAGAATTGGAGTGCTGTGTGTGCAGGAGACCTGGTGGAAAGGAAATAAGGCGAGGGAACTGGGTGAGGGTTGCAAATTTTTCTATAGTGGAACAAATGAGGAAGGGAGGAATGGTGTAGGAATAATACTATCCAGAGACCTGAAGGAAAGCTTACTTGGTGTAAATAGAAAGAGAGACAGAATTATGAGTTTAAAGCTGGGACTGGGAGAAACGGTAGTCAATGTGGTATGTGCCTATGCCCCACAAACTGGTTGTACAGCTGAGGAAATGGATGTATTTTGGGAGGAGATGGACCAGGAGCTTAGAACAATTCCTATAAGGGAGAGGGTAATTTTGGGAGGAGATCTAAATGGCCACTTGGGAATTGGGAGGGCTGGGATAGGTAGAGTTCATGGGGGTTGGGGGGTGGGCAAGAGAAATGAGGAGGGAGAGAGAGTGATTGATTTTGCAGTAGCATTTGATCTGGCATTCAACACATTCTTTGAGTAAAAGGACAACAGACTGATTACATACAGTAGTGGTGGGAGGGAGAGCCAGATAGATTTATTGTTGTGTAGGAGAGACCATCTGAAGGAGATTAGCAACTGTAAAGTAATAAAGGGGGAGAGTGTAGCAGTGCAACATAGGATAGTAGTAACTGATTGCAGGCTCATGAAATGTAGGAAAAGTAAGAAGCCGAGGATGGACCCAAAGATAAAGTGGTGGAGATTGAAAGATGCAGAGCTGAGAGCTATGTTTAAGGGAAGAGAGTTGGAAGTGATAAGGTTGTATGAGAATATACAAGAATGGTGGACAGAGAATAGTAAGGTGATTTTGAGGGTTGGTGAGGAGGTACTTGGAAAGTCATCAGGAAGGAAACCCCCAAATGAAAAAGAGTCATGGTGGTGGAATGGGGAAGTGCAATAATGGGTGAAGAACAAAAAAGAAACTAAGAAAAGGCAGATTTATCACGACTGGAGCAGGATAAAGAAGAGTACAAGCAGGCAAAGAAGGAGGCAAGGAGAGCAGTAGCAAAATCAAAGGCAGAGACATTGAATGAAGTCTATGAAGAACTGGAAACACCAGAAGAAGAGAAGATATTGCAAATTGCCAAGGCCCGAGATACTGCATCCAAGGACTTGACCCAAGTAAGACAAATAAAGGATAACCATGGAGTAGTTCTGGCAAAAGAGGATGAGATAAAAAGCAGATGGGAAACTTATTTTGAAGTATTACTAAATGAAGAGAACCCAAGAGCAGTATTTGAAGATGGACTTCCAAATGAAGCGGTTACAACAACAGTGACTAGAAGAGAGGTAGAGCGGGCTAAAATGAAAAAATGGAAAGGCAGCAGGACCTGATAAGATGCCAGTGGAGGTATGTAAAAGCCTTGGAGAGGAAGGAATAGATATCTTGTGGGACTTAATGCAAAAGTTCTTTAGTCAGGAAAAGAGGCCAGAGGAGTGGAGAGGAAGCCTAATCATCCCAATCTATAAAGGGAAGGGATACATACAGGAGTTTGGAAACTATAGAGGTATAAAGTTGTTAAGTCATACTATGAAGATATGGGAGAAGATCATGGAGAGGAGACTCAGAGAGGAAACGACAATGGGGGATGAACAGTTGGCTTCATGCCTGGAAGAGGGACAGTGGATGCCATGTATGCCTTGAGACAAATGATGGAAAAGCATCGGGAGAAACAGAAAGGACTGCATATGATCTTTATTGATATGGAAAAAGCATATGATCGTGTATCACGTCAAGAGGTGTGGAGGTGTATTAGAGAAAAGAGAGTCCCCGAGAAATATGTAAGAATCATCCAAAATATGTATGAGAGGCCAGAGGCAAATGTTAAGAGCAGTGTGGGCTTGACGAAAAGTCTCTCAGTTAATGTTGGTCTGCATCAAGGGTCTGCTTTGAGTCCATATCTATTTGATCTGGTCATGGATGTAGTAACCCAGGGTATTAGAGATCAGTCACCATGGTGTATGCTCTTTCCATATGACATTGTACTGTGTAGCAACATACGAGAGGTAGTGGAGGAGAAGCTTGAGGAGTGGAGAAGGGTGATGGAGGATAGAGGACTGAGAATCAGCAGGAAGAAGACAAAATACTTGAGGTTGAGAGATGATGAGGATGGGGAGGTCAATTTGCAGGGGGAGGTGTTGAAAAGAGTTGAAAAGTGCAAGTATTTGGGATCAACAGTAGCAGAGGATGGTAACCTAGAGGCAGAAATAACCCACAGAATACAAGCGGGATGGAAGAACTGGAAGAAAGTGTCTGGGGTGCTGAATGGTTGGAAAAGGTGTCTGCAAGTCTTTCAGCTTCCTCCATAGGTTTTGGATGCGTGGGTACTTTGGTTGATTTTTTTCCGGACACCCTCCTGAGCATTTGCCATAGCTCTGTGAGGTTGGTTTGTTGGTTTAGCTTGGCACACCATTCAAGCCAAAATGTCAGTTCTGATTTTTGAGACAGTCTTGTGGGTGTCTGTGACCACCTCCTGAAGCACTGCTCTATTAGCATCTGTGGGTCTTTTCCTATATAACTTCCTGACCCTATTTAATCTTTGCTTGGCATCTTTCACTTCTTGGCAGTAGTACCATGAATCTTGATATTCCCTTTTTGGTGGTTTGTGTTTAGGTATGGAATCGTCGGCTGCTTATCTTCTGGATGAATTCCCCAATATCCATCTTATAAACACTGGGGTTCCAACACATGTACGAGGAGGAAGACTAGACCTGACTTTCATATCCTCCTCCCTCACTCCCCACACCGACTGGAGCATACATCCTCACCTCATGAGTGATCACTATGCCACTCAGACAAGCATCCAACTGCCTAAACTTCCACCAATTCCACCTCCTCCTCCCAATTGGAATCAAAACTTGGCAAATTGGAAAACATTTCAGCAATCCTTAACACAGTGGCATTCAAACTACACTGCACCTGAAGACGTCAACATTTTAGCACAAGATCTCATCTCCGCCTTCCACAAAGCAGCCGACGATTCCACACCTAAACACAAACCACCAAAAAGGGAATATCAAGATTCATGGTACTACTGCCAAGAAGTGAAAGATGCCAAGCAAAGATTAAATAGGGTCAGGAAGTTATATAGGAAAAGACCCACAGATGCTAATAGAGCAGTGCTTCAGGAGGTGGTCACAGACACCCACAAGACTGTCTCAAAAATCAGAACTGACATTTTGGCTTGAATGGTGTGCCAAGCTAAACCAACAAACCAACCTAACAGAGCTATGGCAAATGCTCAGGAGGGTGTCCGGAAAAAAATCAACCAAAGTACCCACGCATCCAAAACCTATGGAGGAAGCTGAAAGACTTGCAGACACCTTTTCCAACCATTCAGCAACCCAACAACTTCCACCAAGCACAATAAGGATCCAAAATGACCTAAGGCAACAAAGATGGGACACCATAAGTCATGCCTGCAATCAAAAAGATGACACAGACACACCATTCACCACTCAAGACCTCAGAAACACCAAACATAGAGGGAAAGACACGGCCCCTGGTGCAGATGGCATCACATACACAATGATCCACAACATGGGCACTGCAGGTGAAGCCGCCTACCTCCATCTGACAAACAGCACTTACATATTAAGGTTTTGGCCAAAAATCTGGAGTCAACAGGATATTCAGCCTATCCCAAAACCCAAATACCCAACGAATCCACGACCCATATCACTACTAAGCTGTTTAAAAAAAAAACAGCTGAAAAAATGGTGCTCAAGAGATTACAATTCAAAATAGACCCCTTACACCCTCATTTGTATGCCTACAGAGATAATGTAGGCACCACACAGTGCATTATGGATGTCCTCAGCTGCATAAACAACAAGGCTGCAGTTGTAGTCTTCTTAGACCTTGAGAAGGCTTTCGAACTGGCTAACCCAGCAGCCATCCTGAGCTCCCTAGCAAAAAAGGGAGTTAAGGGACATCTATTAAGTTGGGTCTCAAACCATGTCAGAAATAGAGAGGCTAGAGTAAAATTGCAATGACAACTATCAACATATAAGAAATTAGAAAATAGTACCCCACAAGGAGGCATCCTCAATCCACTGCTTTTCAATGTGCTGATGGAGAACTTCTTTCAACTTTAACTATTCCAAGGAGTAGACATCTTCATCTACGCCGACGATGTAGTCTTCATCAGCAGAGGAGGTAATAGATTAGCCAATGCTCAAAAAGCAGTAGACCTGTTTCATCAGAAAAGCAAGGAGCTGGGACTCAAAATCAACGGTAATAAAACAAAAGCTATGGCAGTAAAAACTCCAGTACCACTAGCCTCGCTCACCCTAGCCAATGGAAACATAGAGTGGGTGGATACATTCATGTACCTAGGAGTTTACATAGACAGGAACTCACCTTCAAACCTCAAATCACATATTTCAGAGAAAGAGCACACTGCAGACTAACCCCTATGAGATATATGACATCTCTCCAAGAAGGACCAGGTATTCAGGTCCTGAAGAAATTTTACACTGCCACTATTAGATCCCTGATTACCTACAGTGCCCCAACCCTAGCCAACCTCAGTGCACAACAAATCTCCACTATAGAAGTAATCCAGAACAACGCCATGCGTTACATGCTTGGGGCTCCTATGTGGACCAGGATATGCAACCTACAAATGGAAACAAATCTACATCCTCTATATAGCTGGATAAACGTCTCCAACACCAACTCCATAACAAAGGCTCTGCTATCTGAAAGGAGATCCCACACACAGAAAAGACTGAAAGAGGCCCTCAACAAACATCCAGACCTCCCCATCCCAAACAGCTATGCCGGCCAGCTTCTGAAAAATATACATAAATGCAACATGGCATCTGAATTGGCAAAAATCAACTTAGACAAGCCCTGCATCAACTACAAACCGCTAGCCCCATGGAGAGCACACCCAGCAAAATTCAACACCACTAGTCTTCCAGACAGTAAGAAAGCCTGTACAAAGATACAACTGCACGAAGCAGCTCTAGCTGCTATCACACAAACTAGCCAAGCAGAAGGCATCTCCTACTACACAGATGGAACTGTAAACACAAGTATTCCTGCACCTGGAGCAGCAGTCTACTCAGAACATTTTACAGCTTCCTGGAGACTTTCAGACTCCTGCTCCACTCTGCAAACTGAGTTATTTGCCATCAAAATGGCTCTGCAAAACTCAATGGAAAAAGGACAAGGATCTGTAACCATAAACACTGACTCACTCTCCTCTGTCCAAGCACTACAACAGCAAAAGTTCAAAGAAAACATC
>JAXCGZ010002420.1:5000-10000 GCA_037179515.1 Halocaridina rubra | reverse complement strand
TGTCTTCTTAAAAATCACTTAGGCATTAATACAAGTAAATTGAACACCCTTCAAACATAATTTCGTTATATTATTCAAATAGTAGCAAAAATGGAGTTTATTACTGCTTATAGCTATTAGTGCAAATTATCCATGTTAGTAATGGGTACAGGAATTCTACATTTATTTACTTACTAGAGCCACACCCCTCATAGGTGGGTTGGCTGAGTCAAAGCATATCTACAAAGTAAAATGGCGGCATCCGCCGACCTCAATTTCTTTTAATAATTGTCGCATTACTCACTTGATGCAGATCACAAGTAAATAGCTAATTTGAGAAACTGCTTGAAGAGCATCACGTCAACAGGCAATGGAGGAGGGGGCTCTTCTTTCTTCTGGTCGCGGGAGGTTCCAGCCAACTTCTCCATCTCTCGCGTAAAATCAATGAATCACCATCTTCTTGGTTGGATCCGGCAACATATACTTCTGGTAAGGGGCGTTTTCTCTCAAATCCCCGGTCACACATCGGCTCGCTGTGACGGTGGCGTACATGAAGGCGCTCGTTGTCCTTTTACTGCTGGGGGCCTTGCCAACACGGGGGTGGGGGAAAGTGACTGGTTCTGGAAACATGATACTGTCGGAGAAGGGGGAGCTGAGACTTTCTTGGAGTCGCTCTCTCACTGCTTGTAAGCATCTAGAAGTTTCTTCATCACTCGAATATTTCTTTCATAGATGCTTTGTATTTGTTCCTTCTGTATTTTTAATTCTTCTTTCCCTTCATTGTAGTAACGGCGTAGATTGATCCCGAGCTAATCACCAATGTTGTGGGGCTTATCGAACTATTTGACACCAATTATCGTGGTGCTATTCCCTCTTGGTATCGTGGTTGGTGATAGCAGATAAGCATCTTCTTTATATGTGTTTATTTCTAGATTAACAATTAATTCCTCAGAACTCCCATTACTATATAGTTCCTGTCACTATCGATTCCCGATTCCCACCCCCAAGGGGGAGACTGCTATGCTGTGGACGTGACGTCTGCCCCTGACAAGGTCTGAACTCTCACTGACTGGCTCTGTTACTACTCGTGGTGGTTGGTGGGTATCGAGAGCGTCGCTGCCAACTGGCACTTATAGGCATCTATGAAATGCCTTACTACAATCATACTTGTCCTTCTTAAAACTATGGATTGACTTAGCATTAACTACCTCCTCGCTTAGCGATATCCAATTATCAACTACTCTTACACTACAAAAGTACTTCCTTGCATCATTCAAAGAAGTTTTTTTACACAGCTTCAAACTATGTTCTAGTGCCAGCCATATCAAAATGTCGATCCCTATCCACTTTGTCATAACCATGAAGAAGTTTAAAAACTGTCACCATATTCCCCTCAATATTCTGGCTTCGAGTGATAGTAAGTCCAATTCCCTCAGCCTCTCATAACAACTTAGATTGCAGATTTCTGGCACCAGCCTCGTGGCATGTCTTTGAACTTTTTCCAGCTTAGTTATGCTTTTTCATGTGCTGATTCCAAAAGGGGGCTGCATATTCAAGATTTGGCCTCACATAGGTTACATAAATATTTCTGAACATTTTCTTGTCCATTTGCCTGAAGGCTACCCTTACATTTGCTAAGACAGCATATGCTGCCCTTATTATACCATCTATATGTATTTCTGGAGATAAATCGGCCAGTATGTTTACTTCTAGATCTCTCTCATTTTCTGTCTCTTGAAGTCCTGCTCCTGCCATTGAGTAGTCAAACTTGAGCCTTCTTGCACTTGTACCCATTCTCACTACCTTACATTTTGAAGTATTGAATTTCATTAGCCACTTTTATGACCACTCATGCAGACTATTTAGGTCTTCCTGAAGTTCTCTACCATTGTTCTCGTTTCTTACCTTCTCCACAATCTTTGCATCATCTGCAAACATTTTCATGAATGAATTCATAGACTCTGGTAGGGCATTTACATATACAAGGAACAAAAATGGCCCTAAAAGTGAACCCTGTGCAACTCCACCACTAATTCTTCTCCGTTTAGACACTGATTATCTTACTTTAACCCTCTGTTCCCTTCCTTCTAAGTATGATTTTATCCATTTTTATGATATTTCCACCTATTCTAGCCATTGCTTGCAGCTTCTTAATAAGTCTCCCGTGTGGGACAGTGTCAAATGCTTTCCGGAAGTCTAGGAATATGCAATCTGCCCAGCTCTCTCTTTCCTATAAGATTCGTCTTCCCTCATCATAAAATTATAATAAGTATGTTACTGTTATTCTACCTTCTCTGTAACCATATTGTCTCACTGACAAAAAGTTGAAGGATTCCAAGTGAAGAGAGATATGTTTCCTTAGAAGTTTCTCCATAACTTTGCAAATTATGCTGCTCAAGAAAACAGGTCTATAGTTTAGAGCCGTATCCCTGCTTCCCTTTTTGAAGATAGGTATCACGTTCGCTTGTTTCCAGCATCTTGGAATCTCCCCTGACTCCAGCGATTTTTTAAATATGTGTGTGTGTGTGTGTGTATGTGTGTGTGTATGTGTATTTGTGTATGTCTTTATATATATATATATATATATATATATATATATATATATATATATATATATATATATATATATATATATATATATATATATATATATATATATATATATGTATATATATATATATATATATATATATATATATATATATATATATATATATATATATATATATATATATATATATATATATATATATATATATATATATATATATATATATATATATATATATATATATATATATATACATATATATATATATATATATATATATATATATATATATATATATATATATATATATATATATATATATATATATATATATATATATATACATATATATATATATATATATATATATATATATATATATATATATATATATATATATATATATATGCATAAATCAAATAAACATATTAACATATGCGAAAAAATTAATCAAACCTAAGACATAGAATTTTTGTGCCAGGGTGCTATCAACTACATCACCAAAGGTTTAAAGGATGAGCAAACCTTTCAGCTTAACTTCTATACTAGGAATGAATGCATTTTATCTGAATGCCTTTTTGTTCATAATAGAGCTTCTCCTAACCTCACTCGTGGCTACGTTTTTCTCATTTAATTCCGATCCCAGCTATATAGGTATTAATAATACACAAGTAAACACATTAACATATGTGAAAACATGAATCATATTTTACCCCTGACCGAGATTCTAACCTAAGACACAGAATTACAGTGCCAAGGCGCTATCAACTACTCCGCTGAATGTCTAAAGGAGAAGCAAACCTTTCAGCATAGCTGCTATACTAAGAATGAGCGCATTCTATCTAAATGCCTTTTTGTTCATTTTATAGCTTTTCCTAACCTCACTCGTGGATTCTTTTTTTGCATTAAATTCACATATGTTATTGTGTTTATTTAAGTATTATTAATGCCTATATAGCTGGGGTTTGAATTAATGGCGAAAAACAAAGCCACAAGTGAGGTTAGGAGAAGCTGTAATATGAGCAAAAAGGCATTCAAATAGAATGCAGTCATTTCTAATATAGCTAAGCTGTAAGATTTGGTTCTCCTTTAGACCTTTATTGGTGTAGTTAACAGCACCTTGACACAATAATTCTGTGTCTAGGTTCATGTCCCGGTCAGGAGTAAAACATAATTCATGTTTTCACATATTCTGGCTGGTACAGTGGTAACGCTCTGGCCTCGCATTCGCGAGGTCGACAGATCGGTTCCCGTTCGGGACCGAGAGTTTAAGCAGTTTACTGGGAATGTTACTGCTGTGGCTGGACACCACATTGGGGGGTTAGGGCTTGCACCGGCTGACGCCCGCCAGAGCAGGGGCAATGCCTCTGATAGGAGAGCTAAAACAACAAACTTTAACTTTAACTTTTATATGTTAATGTGTTTATTTGATGATTATTAATGCCTATGTAGCTGGGATTTGAATTAAATGCAAAAAACGAAGCCACGAGTGAGGTTAGGAGAAGCTGTAGTATGAACAAAAAGGCAATCAGATAGAATGCGTTCATTCTTAGTATGGCAGCTAAGCTGAAAGCTTTGTTTCTCCTTTAGACATTCAGTGGTGTAGTTGATAGCACCTTGGCACAGTAATTCTGTGTCTTAGGTTCAATTCCCGGTCAGGAGTAAAATATGATACATTTTTCATATATGTTAATATGTTTATTTGATTATTGTTAATGCCTGTATTGATAGGATTTGAATTAAATGCAAAAATTGAAGCCACGAGTGAGGTTAAGAGAAGCTGTGATATGATCAAAAAGGCATTCAGATAGAATTCGTTCATTCCTAGTTTAGCACTTAAGCTGAAAGGTGTGCTTCTCTTTCAGACCTTCAGTGGTGTAGTTGAAAACGCCTTGACACAGTAATTCTGTGTCTTAGGTCCGAGTCCCAGTCAGGGGTAAAATTAAATTCATGTTTTCACATATGTTTAAGTGTTTATATAATTATTATTAATGCCTATATAGCTGGGATTTGAATTAAATGCGACAAACGAAGCCAAGAGTGAGGTTAGGAGAAGCTGTAATAAGAATATAAAGGCATAAAGATTGAATGCGTTCATTCCTAGCCTAGCACTTAGCTGGAAGGTCTGCTTCGCCTTTAGACCTTCAGTGGTGAAGTTGATAGTGCCTTGACACAGTAATTCTGTGTCTTAGATTCAAGTCCCGATCAGGGGTAAAATATGATTCATGTTTTCACATATGTTAATGTGTTTATTTGATTATTACCAATGCCTATATAGCTGGGATTTGAATTAAATGCAAAAAACGAAGCCAAGAGTGAAGCTAGGTGAAGTTATAACATGCTTAAAAAGGTATTCAAATAGAATACGTTCATTCCAAGTATGGCAAATAAGCTTAAGGGCTTGCTTTTCCTTTAGACCTTCAGTGGTCTAGTTGATAGCAGTTTTGCACGGTAAGTTTGTGTCTTAGGT
>JAXCGZ010002419.1:22500-52500 GCA_037179515.1 Halocaridina rubra | reverse complement strand
AAAATTACAAACTTAAAAGAGCTTATAAACAAAATACTAGGTTGTATAAACTCGAATAAAAGTCTGTATAGACAAGGAAAAAAGGCTGCTTAAACACGGTTAAAACCGTTTATAAACACTATTAAAAACCTTCAAAAATGGCAAAAACCTACATAAACAGGGTAAAATGCCTGTGAGCATACGGTAAAATCCATATAAACACGGCAAAATAGCCTTTCTAAACATGTAAAAAAAAAACTCTCTAAACAAGGTAAAAATCCTCTCTAAACACGGTAGAAAGTCTGTCTAAACAGGGTTAAACAGACAGTAGGCCTACATAATCACGATAAAATGCCTATTTAAAAAGGGTAAAGAAGCCTGTATAAATAATGTAAAAAGTCTGCATAAATACGAATAAAGTCTGTATAAGCGAAGTAAAAAAAAAAAAAAGACTTTATAAGTACGGGCTGAAGCCTGCACAAATAGGGTTTAAACCCGGTGTGTAAAAAAAAAATTAAAACACGATAAAAACTTATATAAGTAAGATGAAACTCTTTATAAGCACAGTAAAATAAACCTATGTAAACATTGGTAAAGAAACCTGTTTAAACACGGAAGAAAATACCCTGCATAAATAAGGTAAAAACAATTCTGTATTCAAACTGTATAAAGAACTATACAGGATAAATACAGTACTATAAGGCCTCTACAAAGACAGTCAAAAAACCTGCATAAACAAGACAAAAAGTCTTGTGTCAACACGGCAAAAAGCTATATAAACATAGTAAATAGAGCGAATTAACACTGTCAGTTCGATGTTAAGTCTTCCTTCTGTTACGGTTCTCTTTCTATGCCTACATCAACACCGAATATCTTGGATATACGTCACACATGTCTTAATGTCGCTTCACATCTGACAAGTCACAACACTCCCCATCTCTGTTTCTCTTTTTGTTTTCTTCGTGCCCAGGCTTGATTAGAGTAGATTTATTTTTTTTTTTTTGGCCCGTCCTGATGTCACAATCATAAAAAAAAACTGTATATACAAAGTAAAAAGCCCTTTATAAATACAGTAAACAATCTGTGTAAACCCAAAAAACTAGTATAAACAGGATAAAAAGTCTATGTAAGCACAATAAAAAACCTGTATAAACACGGTAAAAACCTGCATAGACACGGCAAAGAAGCCGGTACAAACACGGTAAAAACCTGTATAGACACAAGTAAAAAAAAAAATGAAAAACGCTGTATAAACCCCGTACAAACACGTATAAAAGGCTATAAAAAACAATAAAATAATGAACAGACACGGTTAAAAACGAGCATAAACACAGTAAAAATCTGCATAAACATGGTGAAAAGCATGTTTATAAACAATACAGTAAACACCCTGTATACAATGCGGTTACTGTTAAAATCCATGAATAAATGCTGTAAGAAGCCAGTATGAACACAAGTCCTCCCAAGTCCTCCACAGGTTTGATTTGGTTTGGTTTCGGTTTTACGTCACGAACTCCCTTTTATGCTAAGGGCTAGGACGGTTGCCTTCTTGCGAAGGACTTGTTTTGGAAGATGTAATCGTTACCCTGATTGTATGCCCTCACTAACCTCAGTCCGAGATGGGGCGCAAACCCTCGACCTGCCGCCTCAGAGTCGCGGACGCTACCATTTTGCCACGGAGACTACCCCAAGTCCTCCACAGACACTCTCTCAAATTATTCCAAAACTCTTCCTTTTTCCTCCTCATTTTTCTAACTGCCAGGACCATTGGCACCCAAAAACGCCCAAACTCACATCCTAATCTCATTCTTACCCGCATAATCCTTGATGGCACTTCCTACCACACACACACACACACACACACATACACACACACACACACACACACACACACACACACATACACACACACACACACAAACACTCACACACACTTGTATACACAAAGCACAAAAAAAAGTCTGTAAAAACACTAAAAGGAAGCACTTTAATAAATGTATAATGAAAAATAAGTCTCTTTCCCAAACACCATAAGCATACAAACAAACACATAAGCAAATAAATAAAAATTAATAAATAAATTTATATAACAATAAGTAAAGAAATAAACAAATAAATAAGAAAATAAATATTATTAGGCCATGAATAAGCGCCATACCGTTCATTGTAGATATCCACCCGGGGGGGGGGACGGGCCATGGTGGGCCATTAATCGCCATAACACAAACACTTTTTATAAAAAAAAAAAAACTGACTGTAAAATGCTTAAAAAATAAACAAATAAATATATAAATAATGATGTGAATGAATGACTTTGATTAAAATTACCCTAATGTTTGTGTCGTAAATATATAGATATCATATATAAATAGAAATATATACAAAATAAAAAAGGGGAACACCGATAACAAACGAACAGGCGTATAAATGTATGTATGTATGTATGTATGTATGTATGTATGTATGTATGTATGTATGTATGTATGTATATATATATATATATATATATATATATATATATATATATATATATATATATATATATATATATATATTTATTTATTTATCAAAAAATAAAGGAAAAAATAAACTGACGCAAAACAGCTACTAACTGAGCCGATCCAATCATGCTCAATACTGCATTTATGAATATTTCCCCCTTCTTTATATACAGTATTCTTTTATCTATCTGTATATATATATATATATATATATATATATATATATATATAATATATATATATATATAAATATATATATATATATATATATATATATATATATATATATATATATATATATATATATATATATATATATATATATATACATATATTTATATATATATATTTAAATTTTCTCGCATTTCATTATTTCTTTATTTATCACTGTATATATATATATATATATATATATATATATATAATATATATATATATATATATATATATATATATATATATATATATATATATATATATTATGTTCCATGATATATTGCCCTAAAATAAATAAGAACTGTAATATGAGAATCTTACTTCAAAAATTATATATATTTTTACGGTTATTTAGTGTCAATAAACTCCCTCATGCAGGAAAACATATATTAAATAAACATATATATATATATATATATATATATATATATATATATATATATATATATATATATATATATATATATATATAAATGCATTAACACCATAAACTGATATATTTTTTTTAAATTCTATTTTCGTCAAGTTGAATCACCTTCAAATCTGAAAATAAAAAATTCTTCGAAAAACATAACTTTGACGAAGCAAATTATGACGTATTGCAGAGATATGTGTACATTGCATGCATTTATGTATGTATATATGTATGTATGTATGTATGTGTGTATGGATGGATGGATGGATGCATAGGTATCTAATTACCTATTTGTGCTTATGGAAAAGAGCCCTATGCTCGTAACTCTTAGTCCCGGGGTCGGTTTCATTTTATATTCAGTGATACTTATCATATTTGTCATTAAAACTATGAATTGAATTAGCATTAACTACCTCCTCTCTTAGCGAATGCCAATCATCAACTATTCTTAAACTAAAAAATTACTTCCTTACATCCTGCAAAAAGTTTTATTGCGAACTTTCAAATTACGACCTCTAGTTCTAGAGCCAGTCATATCAAATTGTCGATCCCTATCAACTCCGTCAAAACCATGAACGACTTTAAACACCATCACCATATTCCTTCTCATTCTTCTAGCTTAGAGTGATGGTAAGTCTAATTCCCTCAGCCTCTCCTCATAACTGATATTGCGTATTTACGGCATCAGCTTCGTGGTATGTCTATGAATATTTCCGGCTAATTTATATTCTTTTACAAGTGCGGATTCCAAAAGGGTGCTGCATATTCAGGCTGTGGCCTCACATAAGTTGCATAATTGTTTTCTAAACATTTCCTTGTCCATGTGTCTGAAGGCTACTCTTACCCTAGCATAAGCTGTTCTTACTATGCCATTTATATGCGTTCTCGAAGACAAATCCTAGAGCTCTCTCTTAGTGCATGTATGTATGTATGTATGTATGTATGTATGTATGTATGTATGTATGTATGTATGTATGCATATATGTATGTATGTATGTATGTATGTATGTATGTATGTATGTATGTATGTATGTATGTATGTATGTATGTATGTATGTATGTATGTATGTATGTCTTTTCCTCTTCATCTAAAAAAAATTGTTACAGGCAATTTTAAATGAAAATCAATTACTCGTCAGTTATTACTCCGAACAAGCTTATGATATACTTGAAAGTTATTTATTTATTTATTTATTTATTTCATTATTCATATATTTATTTATTTATTTATTTATTTATATTTATTTATTAATTTGTAGGTATGTCGGTTTATTGCCCTAACATGATTACATATCATAACGAAGACAATTGAAAAAAAAAAAGGTATATTGAAAAGGAATTGAACACCCTTTTAGCGATAAGGTAATATAATAAAGTTTGACTAAACAAATACCCAAAAATTGAGAGCATAATTAATTCTCTATCCGTTTGATATACACCTATATTCCTTTAGTGAAAAAAAAAACACACACTGACAAGGAGAACAGGAGATACGAACATGAAGTGTTTACTAGCGAGGAAAATTAATTGAAAAAATTGCACACACACTCACACACACACACATACACACACATACATACACACACACGCAGTATAAAATGGAACCGATCAGGAGACGGGAAGATACGAGCTTTGGGCTCTTTCCCGTAAACACAATTAGGAAATTACAATTAGGTAATTACACACACACACACACACACACAAACATACACATACATACACACACACACAAACACACCCATGAGTTCTATCCAAACATGATCTCTTTTTAATAGATTGTCAAAAAGTTCAAAATGAGGGAATTTTTTTTTTTTTTTTTTCAAGAACATACGAACAGGCAAGAACAAGTCCAGCTCGGTTTGAAAGGGTTTCTGAGGAATTCTATAAATAGCAAAACTCGCGTTTTTCTTATTTTTCTGAGCTCTTAATCCCTCTCCCTCCAATTTGAGCATGAAATCCTCTCCACAAACAATAACAATGGCTGTATGAGGGAACGGTTCCACTCGCTTTTATTGCCAGAAACGAAAGACCTTCTTTTTACGATTTATATAATAAAAAGCCGCCTTGATCCCCTCCAGTAATACTATTGGCTTCAATTTCTTCTTTTTATCTATTGGTAGTTTTCCTGTATTTCTATAGGGTCACTGTCTGCAGATATGTCATTAAGCCACTTTTGGATTTTGCTAAAGTTTACTAAAGGATGTCTCACCTGACAATAACAATCTTCACTTATCCAGGGTTGGGACAGGTAAGAATTGAACTTACCTTTTTTTTCATTCTCTTATTAATGGCTGTTTTTCCCGAGTTCACGAGGGGTCTATGTATATACATGTCTCTCAGAAACATATTGTTGTTGTCTAGACTGATGACGGCCTGATGTTAGTCCTGACAGTAACCCCACTTACTTATCCGTTTTCATGCGATTGCTGCTCCTGAGTCTCTTGGAAGCCAGCACTGGGTTTTCATTCAAAGATTTATGGCTTAATACTATTCCTGACACCAATAATAACCTCTCTTTTGAGCATAAAACTTGCACAGAGATGAGATGTTATCATTTATGTAGGTAGCTTTTCCCAACTTCATATAAGATCGTTGTTTCTCACCAGCCACACTGGTTTGATTGGGAGTGACTCAAATTTTTACGGCCTAATGCCTTTCTTGATACCCATTCTAACCATTTCTTAGGGTATGAACAGAAGAGTTTTCGCCTTCTTTACAAGCAGCCTTTTTCGTGATTGGATAGGATCGCTGTTTCACATTAGTCCTTTGCAAGTTTGAGTTTGTAGTATTGCCTCAAAACTCGAAGATTTATGGCCAAATGAACTTCCTGATACAAAATCAACCCATCATTCTCAGCTTGCAATAAAGTGGTCATCTCTTTCTTCTGAGTTAAAAGGGACAATGAGACCACAAACGCCACTACAGTCCCTTCGGTGCATAGCGGACGTATTTAGGCCTAAGAGAAAAGTTTCAACTTTTAACCACTGAACGAGGTGGGTTCAAACTCGGATCCTAATATATGGCAGAAAAGATTTTAACCCGCTAACTTATGGAGGATATTTAACTCTCTCTCCCTCTCCTCCCCATATATATATATATATATATATATATATATATATATATATATATATATATATATATATATATATATATATATATATATATATATATATATATATATATATATATATATATATATATAAATATATATATATATATATATATATATATATATATATATATATATATATATATACATATATATATATATATATATATATATATATATATATATATATATATATATATATATATATATATATATATATGAATCATTTTTTTTTTACCCCAACCGGGACTCGAACCTAGGACTTATGATTACTAAGTCAAGGCGCTACCACTACACCACAGAAGGTTAAAAGGAATCCAACCTTATAGCTTATATCTGCTATACTTAGGAATGAACGCATTCTAACTGAATGCCACTATGTTCATATTACAGATTCCCCAACCTCACTCGTGGCTTCATTTTAGCATTTAATTCAATTCCCAATCTCATTCGGGCCATGAAATTATCAAATAAGCACATTACATATGTGAAAACATGAATCATTTTTTACCCCGACCGGGACTCGAACCTAGGACTTATGATTACTAAGTCAAGGCGCTATATATATATATATATATATATATATATATATATATATATATATATATATATATATATATATATATATATATATATATATATATATATATATATATATATATATATATATATATAAATAATCAAATAACACATTAATATATATGAAAACGTGAATCATATTTTACCCATGACCGGGGCTCGAACCTACGACACACAATTACTGTTCCAGAGCGCTATCAACTACACGACTGACGGTCTAGACCTTCAGTGGTGTTGTTGATAGCGCCTTGGAAGAGTAATTATGTGTTTTAAGTTCGAGTCCCGGCCAGGGGTAAAATATGATTCATATATATATATATATATATATATATATATATATATATATATATATATATATATATATATATATATATATATATATATATATATATATATATATTATATATATATATATATATATATATATATATATATATATATATATATATATATATATATATATATTAATGACACTGAACTGTTAACATACAGTCTAAAATGGAAGGAAAAGCCCATTAAATAAAACAGCGAATATATATATATATATATATATATATATATATATATATATATATATATATATATATATATATATATATATATATATATATATATATATATATATATATATATATATATATATTGCGAGGGGTGCGAGGCGGTGACAAGAGGAGTGAAATGAGGAGGTAGTTTGGTGACTTTTTGAAGACTTGCTGAATACTAATTGAAGACCTATTTTTTTTTTTTTTATCAAGAGAGTCAATTTATATACATTTGATGTAGGGTGCGCAGTACACTCTAGGGAGTAATTACACAGATAAGGTCATATTTATAAAGATATGGTCAGGGTGCAACTTGAGGAAATTTTTAAGTTTTTAAAGATAACAATCAAAACGATTTCTGGCCAAGCCTTGCTTTCGGTAAGAAAGGCGATGGTACAGGAAACTTCCTCCTTGATAAAAAAAAAATGAGCAATTGTGTTTACACTAGATGTAAAATATACAGTGTAATATTTAATATGCCAAATATGATACAAAATACAAAATATAAACTTCGTGGGTGATCTATGTGCGTTTGGTTGACAGGTCGTGAGGTGAACATTTGGAAGCTGGGTAAATTTTTTGGTTATGTCGATTCGAACTTTGGTTGGTGAGTTGGTTTATGTGGAAGTGATTCATACGTTTGTGCATGGTGGTAAATTATTTCGGTGTTGACCAAGCATTGTTGGTGATGTCCATGAGGAGATGGTGTTTTCGAGGAATTCTACACCTAAAGACGCGTCACTTGCATCCGTAAAGAGTGAGAGAGAGGCATTTTTACTTCAGCGAGGAATTGTGCCTTGGAACTGTTGTCCCTAATGCAGGATTAAGTGTTACTATGATTGGTAGCTGAGGGAAAAAGGTGCCAAGCCGAGAATCATAAGAACATAAGAATAGGGGACACTGCAACATGCCTACTGGCACACACGAGGCAGCTCCATTTTTGAATGGTATTTTCAGCATGTCTAACCTATTCTATTCTACTCTACTTATTTATTTTATTTTTCTTTTTATGATTTTTCTAATAAGCACTAACCTTTGAAGGTGTCTGAGGTATTGGCATTTACTATCCTACTAACAAATAAACAAACAAACAAACATTTTTTTCCATTTTGTACAATGGTTATTCAACATTAATAGTAACTTATAAGTAGACATGTAATTAAACTAATAAATAAGAGGGTTAGACATATAGTTAAATTAAATGTAGCTTTCATAGAAAATAATAATGCTGTAATAAAAATGTTAACAATAATGTTAATAATAAAGTAGTAAGTATGCCACTAGATACAGGATCGTTACTAGGAAGCCTGTTCCATGCATCAGCTACTCTATTACCAAACCAATTTTTACCAATTTCCCTTCTGAACCTAAATTTATCAAGGTTAAATCCATTATTACGAGTTCTGGTTTGATCATGAATTTTTTAAACTTTATTAATATCTCCCTTGTTAATCCCTTTAAACCATTTATACACTTCAATCATATCCCCCCTAACTCTTCGCCTCTCTAGAGAATGTAGATTAAGTTTTTTTAATCTGTCCTCATATGGTAGATTTCTGATATTGTGTATCATCTTGGTCAGTCTTCGCTGCACTCTCTCCAAGGATTCAATTTCCATCCTATAATAGGGTGAACAGAAATGCACAGCATAATCTAAATGGGGCCTAACTAATGCAAGATAGCAGCAAAATAACTTTTTCCGTCCTATTGCTAACACTTCTTGAGATAAATCCTAAAATTCTGTTTGCTTTATTTTTGACTGCTGTGCATTGCTCTCTTGGCTTAAGATTACTACTCACAAGAACTCCCAAATCCCTTTCACACTGAGAAATCATGATTTCATGGTTATTTAGCTTATAACTAGCATAGTCTTTTATAGTACCCATTTTAACTACTTTACATTTTTCAACATTAAATTCCATTTGCCATTTGTCCGACCATTCAGATAATCTATTTAGATCAGCATGAATGTCTTCTTTTCCATTTACAATTCTACCTATCTTAGTGTCGTCTGCGAATTTACTTAGGTTACTACTGATATCCGAATCCAGATCATTTAGATATACGATGAATAATAGGGGACCCAGTACCGGGCCTTGTGGTACCCCGTTAGTAACCGAGCCCCACTCCAATTTCTCTCCATTTATGCAAACCCTCTGTTTTCTGTCTTTTAACCATTCTTTGATCCATCTGAGAACAGCTCCTCCTATACCATGAGCTTCCAGCTTTTTAACTAATCTTTTGTGAGGAACTCTATCAAAAGCTTTGCTAAAATCTAGATATATTGTATCATATTCTTTGCCACAATCTACTGCCTCGTAAACTTCTGAATAAAAGGACAGTAAGTTTGTAAGGCACGAAAAACCCTTAAGAAACCCGTGTTGTGAAAGCTTTATCAGTCTGTGTAATTCTAGATGTGCCCTTATTTTATTTGCAATGATGGATTCTAGAATCTTACCCACTGTTGACGTTAAACTTACCGGCCTATAATTATTCTTTTTAACTCGTTCTCCTTTTTTAAATATTGGTACCACATCTGCCAATATCCACTCCATGGGTACCGATCCTAATTTTATTGAATTATTAAATAATGCAGTTAGTGGACAACTAAGCTCTTCCTTGCATTCCTTTAATATTCTAGCATATATTCCATCAGGTCCCGGAGATTTATGAGCCATTAATTTATCTATTTCTTTTATTACCTCCTCTCTCGTAATATTTATTGAACTAATTATATTATCGGGACTGTCTCTGTAAATGGATTCTACTTCCGGAATATTTTCCAAGTTTTCATTGGTAAATACAGATAAGAAATAATCATTTAAACATGTACACATCACTTTATCGTCATCTGTGATACGGCCATTGGCTACTTCAGTTGGTCCGACTTTTTCCTTAAATTTTGTTTGATAGTGTTGATGAAACCCTTTAGGATTTTCTTTAGCTTCTCCTGCTCTCTAACATCGTATTTTCTTTTCGACTCTCTAACTATCTTTTTAACTTCCCTGTTTAACTGTATATATTGTTGCCTCACCTGCTCTTCACCTCTTTTTAGTTTCCTGTATATTCCTCTTTTAATACCTATAAGATTCTTTATTCTATTGTTCATCCATTTAGGGTCATTTTTTCTTGATCTGCAATGTTTCATGGGAATATAGTCTCTCTGACTATTCTTAAGAGTCATGACAAAATTGTTATATTCCTCATCCAAATTTATATTTACTGACGGACTGCTGTTCTTTCCTGTGAGAGAATTTACTGTATTGATCTTATCTTATGATAATCCTTGGCCTGTGGTACTCAATTTTCGAGGTAATCTGCTACCTGCGACCTGACCTGTTGGATTAACTACCCACATTTGTACCCCAGAAATCCCTTCCCATACCTCATTAGATAATTTAGTTTTTAAGCCCTCAAAATCTCCTGCTCTAAAGTTTGGAGCAATATTCTTGTTTTCCTTTCTAGTTTCCTTGAAAATTATGTTAAATCTAATGGAATCATGGTCACTATTGCCCAATGGTTAACCAACTTCTAAATTTGTAACCATATTCTCTCTATTACTAAGAACTAAATCTAGTATATTCACCCCCCGTGTTGCTTCAAGTACATGCTGAGAAAGGAAATTGTCTTCTACTACTTCCAAAAACTCCTTAGAGCTTCTATCACCTGTTATGGTTTCCCAGTTAATATCTCTAAAATTAAAATCGCCTACAATGCAAACTCTATTTAACCTGGTCACTTTAGAAATTTCATCGTATATAACTTGCGACTTTATATTATCTAGATCAGGTGGTCTGTAGACTACTCCTACAACTAGACTTTCTATATTATTTTTAATTTCAACCCATAAGGTTTCTGAATTTAGATTTGTCTTAATTCCAGACTTAATGCAGCTTCTGAGGCTATCTTTAATATACATAATTACTCCTCCTCCTCTTCTATCTGCACTGCGATCCGCATTATAAAGTTTATATCCTGTAATTATGTACTCAGCTTTAAGGTGTTTGCTTTCTAAATTAATCCAACTTTCACTAATGCATATTATATCCGGTCTCTCACTACATACTATGGCTCTCAGTTCTTCTATCTTGTTACCTAAACTACGGCTATTTGTATAATATACTTTTAAACTTTCTCTAGGTTTACCCTTCTTGTGGCTATTCTTTTTGTTAATATTGTTCTATGTAACAAATGGTTATTATCCTTAAGCTCCCAGTTATTTGACCCACTATTTACTGAACCCTTACTGACTAATTTCTCTGCACAAGTATTATTTATTTCATTATTTGTATCTAACAAAACCCCCCTACCTCTCTGTCTATCATACCAGCCAATACCGAGACACCTGAATTAGAAAGATGCACTCCATCCCTTGCATACATATGCTTACGACTAGTGAAGTGATCCCACCCGTCTATAAAACCTATATTATTCTCCCAACAGAAGACTTCCATCCTAGCATTTACTCCTATAGCTCGAGACCACCACTCTGAACTTTGGTTAAGCCTAGGGAGAATACCACACATCACAGGAACTGCACCCCTTTTCCTGATCTTATCCAGGGCTTTTCTATACAACCTAATCAGCTCCTCACTTCTTCCATCCTGCACGTCATTTCCACCAGCTATCAAACAAACAACATCTTTATCCTCAATCCAGCTATTTATTGACTCACCCACCTTCTTCATACCTGCTCCAGGGAAAAAATATTTCTCTCTAACTCTATGCCTGAGTTTCCTGTCTACATATCTGCATAGTGAATCCCCTACAATTACCAGAGAACGAGACTTATCCGGAGGATGGGTTACTCCGACCTTGGGAGACTTACCTAGGCTCTTGACCTGAGAGCTTTTCCCACTTCTATTTCTACGATCGCTAGTACACCTATCTGACTCTATGGGTCCTGAAGAATTACTGCCGCCACTGTCACATTCATCTCTAAGTGAACTAAATGAATTAGCAACTTGTAGTCGAAAAGTATCATTTTTCTTAAGAACCATCTTCGTTGAACCCTTATTCACAACTTTCCAGTCATCTTCACTATTCAATTGTCCCTTCCTGCTTAACACCTCTACCTTACCTCTCAGATCCCTATTCTCCTCTGCTAAGGATCTAACCTCCTGCCTGACTGCGGCCATCTCATTTCTTAAATTAAAAATGAGTTTGCTTGCGTCAGACGAGGACAAATCCCCAGCACACCCACAAACAGCACCAACAACGACACCACCACCAACACCACCAGCACAAAGAACACCACCACTCTCCATTGTACTAAGTATGGTCAAGACTAGAGCTACTGGAAGCACGTCCTCACTGGATGAACCCAGACAAGGTCGTCTGAAAAGGGGACTCCAATCGACTTCGAGAAGACGAGGGAGCCAGTGTGATGAGTGAGGAGACACTGTAAAGATCTTCGTTGGGTCGAGTTTGGCATGAGGTCGTCTATGCATGTAGTAGGGGGTTGGCCTTGGAGATAAGTTGGTCCAGCTCCATCTCATTGCCGTCTGGAAAGGTGAGTTTAACTGGCATCAGAAGGAGCAGGAACCAGCCTGGCAAGCAGAGAGACACTGCCGGGACCTTTGAGTTGGTGGGGGAACACACCTTGGTTGGCCATTGGGTCAAGAAGGAAGGCCAGCCACGTACGTAGTAGGAGGTCAGCCTTGGAGACGAGGGCATTAGTTTCCATCTCATTGGCATGAGAAATGGCGGCTCGAACTGGCGTCGGGGGGTGCAGGAGCCAGCCTGAGACCTGAATAGGTTCGTTGAGCCTTCTCTTGGAGGGCAAGCTGGTGGCGATGTAGGCAGTGTGGAAAGTCAATGCAAGGCAACATGGAGAGGAGAGGCAGAACAGCAAAGGGATTGTCTCCATCTCGTTGGCTTCTCCAGAATGGCGGCTCTAACTGCTGTAGGGAGATGCAGGAGCCAGCCTGAGGGGCAGGTAGGACTGCATGGGTTCATTAGGCATTCTCTTGGAGAGCGAACTAGTGCAGAGAGATGAGAAGAAGAAGGAATACTACACTCCGGAGGGCCTTGGAGGGCAAATGGCATTGTAGAAAGGCGAGGTGAAGTATTAATGTGTCACTCTGTGGCGTCACCAGTGTGCAAGGCTGCAACAGGAAGGAGTGAAACAACAGTGGCTACGTTCCCCACCTGCGGGCCACAAGGGAAGGTCCGCTCACCCTCAAGGGTGAACATCCAAGAACGAAAAAAAGTGGCTACATCTTGAGGACTTAAGAACATAAGAACATAAGAATAGAGGACACTGCAACATGCCTACTGGCACACACGAGGCAGCTCCATTTTTGAATTGTATTTTCAGCATGTCTAACCTATTCTATTCTACTCTACTTATTTATTCTGTTTTTCTTTTTATGATTTTTCTAATAAGCACTAACCTATTCATACCCACCCTACCTCTGTCATATGTCTATCTAATCTACATTTGAAGGTGTCTAAGGTATTGGCATTTACTATCCTACTAGGAAGCTTGTTCCATGCATCAGCTACTCTATTACCAAACCAATTTTTACCAATTTCCCTTCTGAACCTAAATTTATCAAGCTTAAATCCATTATTACGAGTTCTGGTTTGATCATGAATTTTTAAAACTTTATTAATATCTCCCTTGTTAATCCCTTTAAACCATTTATACACTTCAATCATATCCCCCCTAACTCTTCGCCTCTCTAGAGAATGTAGATTAAGTTTTTTTAATCTGTCCTCATATGGTAGATTTCTGATATTGTGTATCATCTTGGTCATTCTTCGTTGCACTCTCTCCAAGGATTCAATTTCCATTCTATAATAGGGTGACCAGAATTGCACAGCATAATCTAAATGGGGCCTAACTAATGCAAGATAGAGCTGCAAAATAACTTTTTCCGTCCTATTGCTGACGCTTCTTGAGATAAATCCTAAAATTCTGTTTGCTTTATTTCTGACTGCTGTGCATTGCTCTCTTGGCTTAAGACTACTACTCACAAGAACTCCCAAATCCCTTTCACACTGAGAACTCATGATTTCATGGTTATTTAGCTTATAACTAGTATTGTCTTTTATAGTACCCATTTTAACTACTTTACATTTTTCAACATTAAATTCCATTTGCCATTTGTCCGACCATTCAGATAATCTATTTAGATCTTCCTGTAAAGCATGAATGTCTTCTTTTCCATTTATAGTTCTACCTATTTTAGTGTCGTCTGCGAATTTACTTAGGTTACTACTGATATCCGAATCCAGATCATTTAGATATACGATGAATAATAGAGGACCCAGTACCGAGCCTTGTGGTACCCCGCTTGTAACCGAGCCCCACTCTGATTTCTCTCCATTTATGCAAACCCTCTGTTTTCTGTCTTTTAACCATTGTTTGATCCATCTGAGCACAGCTCCTCCTATACCATGAGCTTCCAGCTTTTTAACTAATCTTTTGTGAGGAACTCTATCAAAAGCTTTGCTAAAATCTAGATATATTGTATCATATTCTTTGCCACAATCTACTGCCTCGTAAACTTCTGAATAAAAAGACAGTAAGTTTGTAAGGCACGAAAAACCCTTAAGAAACCCGTGTTGTGAAAGTTTTATCAGTCTGTGTAATTCTAGATGTGCCCTTATTTTATTTGCAATTATGGATTCTAGAATCTTACCCACTGTTGACGTTAAACTTACCGGCCTATAATTATTCTTTTTAACACGTTCTCCTTTTTTAAATATTGGTACCACATCTGCCAATTTCCACTCCATGGGTACCGATCCTAATTTTATTGAATTATTAAATAATGCAGTTAGAGGACAACTAAGCTCTTCCTTGCATTCCTTTAATATTCTAGCATATATTCCATCAGGTCCCGGAGATTTATGAGCCTTTAATTTATCTATTTCTTTTATTACCTCCTCTCTCGTAATATTTATTGAACTAAGTATATTATCGGGACTGTCTCTGTAAATGGATTCTACTTCCGGAATATTTTCCAAGTTTTCATTTGTAAATACAGATAAGAAATAATCATTTAAACATGTACACATCACTTTATCGTCATCTGTGATATGGCCATTGGCTACTTCAATTGGTCCGACTTTTTCCTTAAATTTTGTTTGATAATGTTGATAAAACCCTTTAGGATTTTCTTTAGCTTCTCCTGCTATTCTAACTTCGTATTTTCTTTTCGACTCTCTAACTATCTTTTTAACTTCCCTGTTTAACTGTATATATTGCTGCCTCACCTGCTCTTCACCTCTTTTTAGTTTCCTGTATATTCCTCTTTTAATACCTATAAGATTCTTTATTCTATTGTTCATCCATTTAGGGTCATTTTTTCTTGATCTGCAATGTTTCATGGGAATATAGTCTCTCTGACTATTCTTAAGAGTCATGACAAAATTGTTATATTCCTCATCCAAATTTATATTAACTGACGGGCTGCTGTTCTTTCCTGTGAGAGAATTTAATGTATTGATCTTATCTTGTGATAATCCTTGGCATGTGGTACCCAAATTTCGGGGTAATCCGCTACCTGCGACCTGACCTGCTGGATTAACTACCCACATCTGTACCCCAGAAATCCCTTCCCATACCTCATTAGATAATTTAGTTTTTAAGCCCTCAAAATCTCCTGCTCTAAAGTTTGGAACAATATTCTTATTTTCCTTTATAGTTTCCTTGAAAATTATGTTAAATCTAATGGAATCATGGTCACTGTTGCCCAATTTTTCACCAACTTCTAAATTTGTAACCATATTCTCTCTATTACTAAGAACTAAATCTAGTGTATTCACCCCCCGTGTTGCTTCATGTACATGCTGAGAAAGGAAATTGTCTTCTACTACTTCCAAAAACTCCTTAGAGCTACTATCACCTGTTATGGTTTCCCAGTTAATATGTCTAAAATTAAAATCGCCTACAATGCAAACTCTATTTGACCTGCTCACTTTAGAAATTTCATCGTATATAACTTGCGACTCTATATTATCTAGATCAGGTGGTCTGTAGACTACTCCTACAACTAGACTTTCTATATTATTTTTAATTTCAACCCATAAGGTTTCTGAATTTAGACTTGTCTTAATTCCAGACTTAATGCAGCTTCTGAGGCTATCTTTAATATACATAATTACCCCTCCCCCTCTTTTATCTGCACTACGATCAGCATTATAAAGTTTATATCCTGTAATTATGTACTCAGCTTTAAGGTGTTTGCTTTCTAATTTAATCCAACTTTCACTAATGCATATTATATCCGGTCTCTCACTACATACTATGGCTCTCAGTTCTTCTATCTTGTTACCTAAACTACGGCTATTTGTATAATATACTTTTAAACTTTCTCTAGCTTCACCCTTCTTGTGGCTATTCTTTTTGTTAATATTTGTTCTATGTAACAAATGGTTCTTATCCTTAGACTCCCAGTTATTTGACCCACTATTTACTGAACCCTTACTGACTAATTTCTCTGCACAAGTATTAATCATTTCATTATTTGTGTCTAACAAAACCCCCCTACCTCTCTGTCTATCATACCAGCCAATACCGAGACACCTGAATTAGAAAGATGCACTCCATCCCTTGCATACATATGCTTACGACTAGTGAAGTGATCCCACCCGTCTATAAAACCTATATTATTCTCCCGACAGAAGACTTTCATCCTAGCATTTACTCCTATAGCTCGAGACCACCACTCTGAACTTTGGCTAAGCCTAGGGAGAATACCACACATCACAGGAACTGCACCCCTTTTCCTAATCTTATCCAGGGCTTGTCTATACAACCTAATCAGCTCTTCACTTCTACCATCCTGCACGTCATTTCCCCCAGCTATCAAACAAACAACATCTTTTTTCTCAATCCAGCTATTTATTGACTCACCCACCTTCTTCATACCTGCTCCAGGGAAAAAATATTTTCCTCTAACTCTATGCCTGAGTTTCCTGTCTACATATCTGCATAGTGAATCCCCTACAATTACCAAAGAACGAGACTTATCCGGAGGATGGGTTACTCCGACCTTGGGAGACTTACCTAGGCTCTTGACCTGAGAGCTTTTCCCACTTCCATTTTTACGATCGCTAGTACACCTATCTGACTCTATGGTTCCTGAAGAATTGCTGCCGCCACTGTCACATTCATCTCTAAGTGACCTAAATGAATTAGCAACCTGTAGTCTAAAAGTATCATTTTTCTTAAGAACCATTTTCGTTGAACCCTTATTCACAACTTTCCAGTCGTCTTCATTATTCAATCGACCCTTCCTGGTTAACACCTCTACTTTACCTCTCAGATCCCTGTTCTCCTCAGCTAAGGATCTGACCTCCTGCCTGACTGCGGCCAACTCATTTCTTAAATTAAAAATGAGTTTGCTTGCGTCAGACGAGGACAAATCCCCAGCACAGCCACAAACAGCACCAACAACGACACAACTACCAACACCACTACCACTAACACCACCAGCACAAAGAACACCACCACTCTCCATTGTACTAAGTTTGGTCAAGATTAGAGCTACTGGAAAGCACGTCCTCACTGGATGAACTCAGGAACTAAACTTACTAAAGATAGACCAACATAAAATGAAAGGCAGAGAGATAGATAGAGCAAAGTATCTATCCTGAATAGCAAATGAGAGAGAGAGAGAGAGAGAGAGAGAGAGAGAGAGAGAGAGAGAGAGAGAGAGAGAGAGAGAGAGAGAGAGAGAGAGAGAGAGGTGTATAACAGAGCAATGACCTTGCTTATGATTTGGTGTTTTATTGCGTAGAAAAAAAGGATTTGAAAATATTAATCCTTTGATTCACTGACAAGCTCTCTCTCTCTCTCTCTCTCTCTCTCTCTCTCTCTCTCTCTCTCTCTCTCTCTTTCTCCGAACTGGCTTCATACAGTAATATTATCGACTATTGAGATCTTTACATAAGTCTGAATCTCTCTCTCTCTCTCTCTCTCTCTCTCTCTCTCTCTCTCTCTCTCTCTCTCTATCTATCTATCTATCTATCTATCTATCTATCTATCTATCTATCTATATATATATATATATATATATATATATATTATATATATATATATATATATATCTATATATATATATAATACAGTCACCGTTCTTAAAGAAATCAGACTTTCCCCGGAATCGTTTTGATTCTTATCTTTATAAGCCTAAAAATATACCTTAGGCTGCGTCCTGATAATATCTTTATAAATATTATCTTATCTGTTTAATAACTCCTCGTTGTGCACTTACTAAAGTGCACAACGTTTATTGATCAAAATGGCCAGTTTATATACAGTTGATGTAGGCTGCGTAGTGCACAACGAGGAGTTATTAAACAGATAAGATAATATTTATAAAGATATTATCAGACGCAGCCTAAGGTATATTTTTAGGCTTATAAAGATAAGAATCAAAACGATTCCGGGGAAAAGTCTTGATTTCTTAAGAACGGTGACTGTATTATATATATATATATATAATATATATATATATATATATATATATATATATATATATATATATATATATATATATATATATATATATAGATAGATAGATAGATAGATAGATAGATAGATAGATAGATAGATAGATAGATAGATAGATAGATAGAGAGAGAGAGAGAGAGAGAGAGAGAGAGAGAAGATGAGAGAGAGAGAGAGAGAGAGAGAGAGAGAGAGAGAGATTCAGACTTATGTAAAGATCTCAATAGTCGATAATATTACTGTATGAAAGCCAGTTCGGAGAAAGAGAGAGAGAGAGAGAGAGAGAGAGAGAGAGAGAGAGAGAGAGAGAGAGAGCTTGTCAGTGAATCAAAGGATTAATATTTTCAAATCCTTTTTTTTCCTACGCAATAAAACACAAATCATAAGCAAGGGTCATTGCTCTGTTATACACCTCTCTCTCTCTCTCTCTCTCTCTCTCTCTCTCTCTCTCTCTCTCTCTCTCTCTCTCTCTCTCTCTCTCTCTCTCTCTCTCTCTCATTTTGCTATTCAGGATAGATACTTTGCTCTATCTATCTCTCTGCCTTTCATTTTATGTTGGTCTATCTTTAGTAAGTGTACATTAGATAATATTTCAATCACAGATAAATATTTTATTCTCTCTCTCTCTCTCTCTCTCTCTCTCTCTCTCTCTCTCTCTCTCTCTCTCTCTCTCTCTCTCTCTCTCTCTCTCTCTCTCTCTCTCTCTCCTCTCTCTCTCTCTTTCAATTTATGTAGGTCTTTCTTTAGTAATTATTTATTCTTTCTTTTTAAAGCTAAATATTTTATTCTCTCTCTCTCTCTCTCTCTCTCTCTCTCTCTCTCTCTCTCTCTCTCTCTCTCTCTCTCTCTCTTCTCTCTCTCTCTCTCTCTCTCTCTATTGATCTTTCTTCGGTATTATTCTTTCGTTCCTTTTTTAATCAAAGATAAGTATCTAATTATCTCTCTCTCCCTCTCTCTTTCTCTCTCTCTCTCTCTCTCTCCTCTCTCCTCCTCTCTCTCTCTCTCTCTCTCTCTATATATATATATATATATATATATATATATATATATATATATATATATATATATATATATATATATATATATATATATACTTTTTTTTTCCTCTCTAACTCACACACACACATTCGTTTAAAAGTTAAAGACAGCAGATGGAAGCCTTACTGCGACTGATGAAGAGATCTGCAAAGAAATGAACAATAAGTTTCAGTCAGTATTTACCCCATCCCCTTAGATTGCAGAGGTAAGAGATCATGGTCCAGTGTTAGAAAAAAAATCATCTTTTCAGCTACAAAGGAATGCAAAGCGTTGATGGAGTTAGGTGCCCATAAAGCTAAGGGTCCTGATGATATGTCCCCTTACGTAACTAAGAATTGCGCTAAACCAAAATCGGTGGCGCTTTGCATCATAGTTGAAAAGTCGCTGGAATCTGGGGAGATTCCAAGATGCTGAAAACAAGAGAACGTGATACTTATCTTCAAAAAGGGAAGAAGAGATACAGCAGCTCTAAACAATAGGCCTGTGTCTTTGACCAGCATAGCTTGCGAAGTTATGGATAGGCTACTAAGGAAACGCATCTCTATTCACTTGAAATCCTTCAACTTTTTTGTCATTGAGACCACATGGCATCAGATAGGCAAATAAACAGTAAACAAGTTTATTAGAGTTTGATGATGAGGGAAGCCAGTTCTTACAGGAAAGAGAGGGCTGAACGGATCGCATATTTTTAGATTTTCAGAAGAAATTTCGTACGGTTCCACATAGAAAACTTATTAAGAAGCTGCATGTAATGGCAAGAATAGGTGGAAATATCTTGGAATGGATAAAAACTTACTTACAAGGAAGGGAACAGAGGGTGAGATAAGACTCTCAGTATCTGAATGGAGATGGGTCAGTAGTGGGGTTGCACAGGGTTCAGCTTTAGGGCCACTTTTTGTTCCTTGTATACGTAAATGACCTGCAAGAGTCTGTAAATTTATTCTTGACTATGATTGTGGATGATGAACAGATTGTGAAGAGAGTATCAGACGAAAACAATGGCAAAAAAAAATTCAGGAAGACTTAAATAGTCTGAATGAATGGTCAGAAAAGTGGCTAAAAATATTCAATACTTTAAAATGTAAGGCAATGAGAATGAGTACAAGTTCGAGAAGGTCCAAGCTTGGATACTCATTAGAAGGTGCAGAACTTCAAAAGACGAAGAATGAAAGAGATCTAGAAGTAAACATATTGGCAGATTTGGCATAGTTAGGGCAGCATATGCTTTCTTAGCAAATGTAAGGGTAGCCTGCAGACACATTAACAAGGATATGTTCGGAATACTTATGTAACTTATGCGAGGCCAAAGCTTTGATATGAAGCACCTTTTTGGAATCCGCAATTGATCAAAGCATATAGATAAGCTGGAAACTGTTTAGAGACATGCCACGAAACTGGTGCCAGAAATACGTAACCTCTCTTATGAGAAGAGGCTGAAGGTATTAAACTTACCATCACTCGAAGCTGTAAGAATGAGAAGGAATATGGTGGCGGTTTTTAAATTCCTTCATGGTTCAGACAGATGGATTAGGACCGATATTTTGATATGGCTGGTACTAGAACTAGAGATCATAGTTTGAAGCTTCGTAAGAAAACTTCTTTGTAGGATTAAGGAAGTACTTTTTTCAACGTAAAATAGTTGATGATTGGAATTCGCAAAGAGAGGAGGTAGTTAATGCCAACTCAATTTATAGCATTAAGGACAAACATGATAAATTTCATTGAATATAAAAATGGAACCGACCACAACACGGGAGTTACGAGCACAGGGCTCTTTCCTGTAAGGAAATTTGGGTAATTACACTCACGTGCGCTCACGCACGCACAAACTCGCATAACTACCCATCCTCATATAATACAACCAAGCCAGATATCACCCTCCGTAGCTCATTGTAACAGTTCATGACTCCGACTCAGATACCTTTCCAATTCTCTCTATGATGTAAAGGGGGGTTTACGCGGTCAAACGGTTCGTCGAACGCGGTTCGACAGACAAGTGTTTGAAGTGATGTTCGAACGTGTGAACGGGGTATTTGGTTGTCGAACACGTTCGACAAACGTGTTCGACAACCAAATACCCCGTTTACACGTTCGAACATCACTTCAAACACTTGTCTGTCAAACCGCGTTCGACCAACCGTTTGACCGTGTAAACCACCCTTAAAGGGGGGTTTACACGGTCAAACTGTTCGTCGAACGCGGTTCGACAGACAAGTGTTTGAAGTGATGTTCGAACGTGTGAACGGGGTATTTGGCTGTCGAACACGTTTGTCGAACGTGTTCGACAACCAAATACCCCGTTCACACGTTCGGACATCACTTCAAACACTTGTCTGTCGAACCACGTTCGACGAACCGTGTGACCGTGTAAACCGCCCTTAAGAAAGAATAAAGCGTTCCCAAGTCATTAACAAAAGAAAGAGCAAGACCTTCCCAACTCCTTGAAGAAGAGAAAAACATACCCAACTCCTTGGCAAGAAATAGAACAAGATATTCCCAACTCATTGACAACAGAAATAAGCAAAATAATCCAACCTCTTTGACAACAAAAATATCAAAGTATTTTCAACACCTCCATAATGGAATGGACAAAAAATATTTGCAACTCCTTAACAAATTATTGAGCAAAACATTCCTAAATCTTGGATGACTGGATGAGAAAAACAGTCCAACTCCCTGATGACTGAAAGAGCAAAAATATCCATCGCCCTGAAGACAGAATTATCAAAATTAATACCTTAATGTAACTAAAAAATATATATATAAAAATCAATATTAATATACCTCCCTTACACGGCATGTTAGAAAACTTTTGAAAAGATTTTTATTACCAAAGTTTAAAACTTTTAGACCAAAGTTTATGCTTTTTTGTATGTCCCATTAGTTCAACAAGCTTATTTTTTGAATGTGTACGTATGTGCTTTTTAAATGTGTATGTAGATGTGTTTACCTAATTGTGTTTCCCCTAATCATGCTCAATAAAGTGCCCTTTCCTCATACCTCCCCGTTTCCTAGTCATATCTTTCCATAAAACTTTTAAAACATCTAGCATTTAGTTTTATGCTTAGCGAATTCCAGTTTTCATCTATAATTACGCTAAAAAAAATCTATTATCTAACTGTTTTCATGAGAAAGCGTGGTAACTTCCCTGTCTCCATGTCGCTTTAATTTTCTACCCAATAACCTGCATCAAATCTATCCTTCAAATTATGAAAACATTTTGCATTTATTGTTTGCTCACTTATGGAATTCCGATAGTCAGCTATTCAAACGCCATAAAAATGTGCTGCCTTACATCTAGCAAAAACGTTTTTTTTTTTTCTAGTGAAGCTTCAAGCCATGACTCCAAGTTCGAGAATCCCCTGTATCAAAATACTGACCCCTATACACTCTGTCAAAATCAAGTAGAATTTAAAAACCGTTATCATATCAACCCCAATTCCCTCTAGCTTCGAATGATGGTAAGTTTATAACTCCCTCAGCCTTTCCTCATAACTGAGACTACCCATCTCAGTTACCAGCTTCGTAAGCATGTCTCTGCACTCTCTCTACAACTAACTTATATATTTTTTTCAAATGGGGATTCCAGATGGGCGCAGCATATTCTAGCTTTGGCCTCACATAAGAGACATAAATATTGCTGAACATTTCCTTGCTTCACAAGCCTGAAGGTCACCCTTATGTTTGTTAAGAAAGCATATTCTGGTTTTACAATACAATTTTTATGCATTTTCAGACATAAATTTTATTGTACATTTACCCCAAGACTTCTTTCGCTTTCAGATCCTGGGAATTGCTCCTCTGCTATTATATACTAAATCTAGGACCTTCTTGCACACTTACCATTCTCATTACATTTCGAGGCACTGGATGTCATTAGCCACTTGTCTGAGCCCTCATTTAGACTGTTTAGGTCTTCCTGAAGCTCTCTGTCATTACTTTTGTTGTTAACTCTCTTCACAATTTTTGCATCATCAACATTTATTTATTAATCTTTGCATCATCAACATATATTTAAAAAGACATTTATGGACTCCAGCAGGTCATTTAAAAATATGTTACAGAATTGGCCCTAAAGCTGATTCCAGAGGAACTAATCAGCTAATCTTTCTCCAGTCAGACATTTTCACCTATTCTTGCAATTAATTGCAGCTTCTAAAGTCACCCATATGAGATTGTATCAAATCCCTTCTGAATTCTGAGAATATGCAATCGGCCCAATCTTTCTTGTAAGATTAGGCTTATGTCATCATAAAATTCTAGTATGTTTGTTTAGTCCTGCCTTCTCTGAGGTCGCCTTGTCTCACTGACAAAAAGTTGAAAGACTCAAAGTGAATAGTAATGTGTTTTTTAGTAGTTTCTCAGTAACTTTGCAGACTATGGTAGTAAAACAGTCCCATACTCTAGAGTGCTCTCTCTCTCTCTCTTTCCCTTTTTGAAGATGTGTGTAATTTGTGTGTGTGTGTGTGTGTGTGTGTGTTTGTGTATGCATACCTGTTATGTGTGTGAACGAGAGTGCGCACACACAGCTCTAACTGTACTGAAGTGAAATAGCCCTATGCTCGCAATTCCCAGTCTCCTTTTTTTTTAATTAAGTGCAAGTGGGTGTGTACGTGTATGCGTGTGTGTAATATAAAGACGTACACATGATATATCTCAGATTTCTGGATATGCCTATGCCTGCCTCTTATCGCGCATGAGCTCAAAGTGCAACTGCTTCCACAACAGGCCTATCACTTTCCCTTGTAAGTACTCATTATATATGTGGAGCTGGCAGGGGCTAGGGATCAATAAACGCCACTTCTATCCCTTTCACATCCTTGACATGATCAACTGAAATTTTGACCTTTGCACTACTCAATATCATTGGTAAAGCAGAACACTGTTTAGACAACTACTCCAACATCCCACTCCTACCGCCATTATGGTGTGAAAAAAATTTCAGAGAAGAAACAAACTTTTAAACCTCTTTATTTAAAGAACTGATTTTTTCTCCTCTCTCACGAGAGAGAGAGAGAGAGAGAGAGAGAGAGAGAGAGAGAGAGAGAGAGAGAGAGAGAGAGAGAGAGAGAGAGAGAGAGAGAGAGAGATGACCTATATATATATATATATATATATATATATATATATATATATATATATATATATATATATATATATATATATATATATATATAATCAAATAAACACATTACCTTATGTGAAAACATGAATCATATTTTACCCTGACAGGGATTCGAACCAAGGACGCATAATTACTGTGCCAAGGCGCTACCAACTACACCACAGAAGGTCTTAAAAGAGAAACCAACATTCCAGCTTAAATGCTATGCTAGAGATAAGTGCATTCTATCTGAATGCCTTTTAAGACCTGTAATGTAGTTGGTAGCATCTTGGCACAGTAATTATGTATCCAAGGTTCGACTCCCGGTCGGAATAAAATATAATTCAGGTGTTCACATATGGTAATGTGCTTATTTTATTATTGTTGATCCATAATTAGATTGGGATATGAATTAAATGCGAAAACGAAGCCACGAGTGAGGTTGGGAGAAAGTGTAATATGAACAAAAAGGCATTCAGATAGAATGCGTTCATTCCTAGTTTAGCAGTTAAACTGTAAGGTTGGTTTCTCTTTTAAGACCTTTTGAAGTGTAGTCGGTATTGCCCTGGCACAGTAATTATGTGTCCTAGGTTCGAGTTCTGGTCGGGGTAAAATATGATTCATATATATATATATATATATATATATATATATATATATATATATATATATATATATATATATATATTTATATATATATAATATATATATATATATATATATATATATATATATATATATATATATATATATATATATATATATATATATATATATATATATATATATATATATATATATATATATATATATATATATATATATATATATATATATATATATATATATATATATATATTTTATATATATATATATATATATATATATATATATATATATATATATATATATATATATATATATATATATTCTTTAAAGAACTATCTATCTCCATATTTTTTCTCTATCTATATATTTATCTATCTACCTATATATCTATCTATCTATCTTTTCTTTAATGACCTCTATCCACATATTTCTCTCTCTCTCTCTCTCTCTCTCTCTCTCTCTCTCTCTCTCTCTCTCTCTCTCTCTCTCTCTCTCTCTCCTTCAAAAAACTTAATGGCTTAAGTTTTCCAACATCTGCCAGTGTTTGTGAGGCAATGATGTTGGATGTGAAGAAAACATTTCTTAACAAATTACCAAATTGTCACATATATCAACTTCTTGGGCATACAAACAACGCCATTACCACCTCCTTCTAATCCCCAGTGCGATTTTGGCGGAGTTAAGCAGTGCGTTTCACTAAGGTACTGTGTGTATTATCAGGGAGAGACGGAAAGAGAAATTCAAAATTATTTGGATCAGCTGATTATAATACACCAAAAACTGCCAAGTGAAGAAGCAGCGTTTTAATACTAGGTTAGGTTGTGTTGGGTTAGGCTAAATTGAATTAGGTTCGTTAAATTAGTTAACCTCGGAATCATCGACAGGAGAACCAGAGCATATAATAAATACTTAAGGAGGGTCTGGGTTCTGGGGAGCAAAAGCCCTAAAGTTAGGAAATATAGATGTGACAAATGTTACTTGGTTAGGTTAGGTTAAGTTAGGTTAATAAAACTCTAATGATAGCAATAGTTGAATTTCTCAAGTTGATCCCAAAATTTAATACAAATTTAAATGTTTCCACCCAAGCTATATTAAACTTCAATAAGAGTCACGTAAATTCTGCAAGATATCCTTTTTTTTTTATTTGTGTCCTAAATTCAAAATACAAATAAAGTACTTTTTTGGAGCTTTGTTTTAATTCTTAATATTTTGTTTTTGTCCAATTCATATTTATAGATTAAAACTCTACAAAACTTCTATAACAAAACTCCTAACGTCTTTTTGTGACACTTTGTCGTAACTTAAATCAAACTTAGAGAAAAACAAATACCCAAAATACTATTCTTATGTCCCTCTGAAACCTCGATATACAATTTTTCTCTAACTCCAAAATTTCCGATTACAACACTGTCGACTTACTGTAATAAAATTCCTACTTTGTTTTTGCATTGTTCTGAGAATAGGCACAAATGAGAATAAATTTAAAATTCTGCGGATTTTCGATATTCTAAGTCTCATAATTCCATCTTTTCATATTAAAATCAATAATATAAAAAAAAAAATTGGGGGGGGGGCAGAACTCTCAGTAAAATAGAAAACCCCATTTTTACCTCAGGTATTCGAATCTAAACATTGCAGATTTCAGCTGTACAGAACAACACAAAATTCTAACTTCCTATTACATAGCACACACAAAATAAAAAAATAAAAATGATCTTATATGTCTATGGGAATTAAATTCCAAAAATTGCTCATTTCAGCTCAGCAGAAGCATCATCATAAATCTTTTAAGACCATTTCTAGTGATTGTGTGTCCTAGCATCAAAGAAAATATAAGAAAAAGAAGTAAAAGTCTTTTCTTTTGAGCTGTCTCTGAGATACTTTTCGTGCCAACATGCAACTAGCAGGAGAGACATTTATGATATTTGATCTGTCAACAACAAAAGTGAACTTGCATTCCAATTATGAATTTTGAGACGAGAGAGAGAGAGAGAGAGAGAGAGAGAGAGAGAGAGAGAGAGAGAGAGAGAGAGAGAGAGAGAGAGAGAGAGAGAGAGAGAGAATGTGTGTTCTGAGCAGCAGCAGCGGCAGAGGTCGGCGGCTTCATACAATACGAAAAAGGAGCAATAATCATTTGCTGTAAGCTTTTAATTCTCCTTTCCCATATTTTTAATATGATCAACAAAGGATGACATCATCTATCGAGCAATATAAAAATATGGAGAAGAGGAATGTGGTGTTGCCAGCTCTTACAAATTTAAAAGATCCTCTCAAAATATTTCACAGAATTAAAAAGGGGATATTCTAAAGGCTTTATCTTCGGCCTTTTGATGTCTACTTAATCAAAAGAGAGTTTTTCAATAAGGTGAATGAAGAAATTTTAAAAAGAATGAGAACTCTCACTTCATATGATTATTAATTACTTACTTACGAGATGTTCACCTCTATGTGTTTTCTTGTATGAGACAAATCGTTTTTCTTTTATTTTTTTATGATGTGGCGTTTTGGGCGGTATTGTATACATCAGTCTATCTATCTATCTATCTATCTATATACAGTATATCTATCTATCTATCTATCTATCTATCTATCTAGCTGGCTAGTTAGCATTACATAAAACAGTCAATGCAGCAGCTGTACAAAACACTCATCTTATATAAAACAATAGAACAATTACACTCAACGATGAATAAAGAAATGTAAGTTTTAGAATGCCTTTTTTTTTCCTAAAAGAAAAAAATGCAGTTGCCCTTAATAAAATAGTCTTGTTTTAATGCTATATTTTCTATCATTAAGAAAAAAAGATTTAGGTGGGACGCCATGTAAGGGAGACACCCAATTCGAAATATAGGAATTGACCTCCGTAAAAATGACTCTATTTTACTCTAAATATGCAATAATGAATATGCAAACACTTATGTGTGCAGTTATTGATACTATATGCTAGAGAGGTGGAGACAAGCGCATGAACATTAAGGTCTGCAAATAAGCAAAGGTAAAAACAGACTCTCTATGGATGGGAGGGAGAGGGGAGACAGAGCGAAGTGACTAAAAATAGAGATTAGTTCCTGTTTTACGTCACGGACTCCCTTTTCAACCAAGGGCTAGGACGGTTGCCTTCTTGCGAAGGACTTGTTTTGGCAGATGTAATCATTACCCTGAGTGCATGCCCTTGCTAATTTCAGACCGTGACGGGGTGTAAACCCTCGACCTGACGCCTCAGAGTAGCTGATGCTACCGATTGAGCCACGGTGACTACTTGACTAAATATGGAGATATGGACCATGACTTAACCACAGAGTACAGTGGGCTTGGATGAACTAGAAAAGGTCATGAGAAATTTAGCGCAACTAGAAAATTAGTGCGAAAAATAAGGAAAAGTTATACAAAAGTATAGTAAGACCAGTTTGGGTTTATGGGGCCGAGACGTGGCCAATAAAGACGGTTCAAGAACAAAAAACTGGAAGTAGTGGAGATGCGGAGGTTGAGATGGATGTGTGGAGTCACAAGAGGAGATATGATCATAAAATACTATATTAGAGGGACAGTTATAGTAACAGAAGTTTCAAAGAAAGTACTGGACCCGAAAAAGGTAGTGTAATGCGAAGAGAAGAAGACCATGTGTGTAGGAGGATTATGGATATGGAGGTGGAGGGATGGAGAGGATGAGGATGGCCGAAAAATATATGAGGGACAAAGGGAGCAGGATACAAGAGACAGGAAAACGTGGAAATGGCTAGCAAAGAACAGAGACCCCATATAGAAATAGGTTAAAGATGAAGACAGAGTCAAAGAATGATACTCTATATCTAAAAATAGGATCACTCACTGCAATGTAGAAACAATACGCAAGAACACATAGAAAATACTGTACTAGCAATGTTTATAAATAAATACAGCCTTAAATGAATATATCATGGCCACTGTGGTCCCTTTTGTAGCTCGAGAACTTTTTTTTATTTGCATCAGCTCTATGCTGACAGCTTAACTTATAAAACTGCCAGAGGTTTACCATAAGTTATACATATTTCTCTTACAACAACAGAGTTACTTACAGCTCATAATGTAAAAGAGGCCCAAAATAGAAATATTTGGGCTCATATACTATCTCTATAAATCAGTAATTGCTGAATATAGATCAATGGGTCTAACTACAGTATCAAAGTATATAAATCTACAGAGTAAAACATTAATTAGTACAATAATATGATATCATCAAAGTAAAATAAAAAAAAAGCTAAAAAAATAATAATACTATTATCAGAGACGAACTTAAATATGATGAATATATATATATATATATATATATATATATATATATATATATATATATATATATATATTATCAATTAAGCACATTACATATGTGAAAACATGAATCATTTTTTTTACCCCGACCGGGACTCGAACCTAGGACTTATGATTACTAAGTCAAGGCGCT
>JAXCGZ010002419.1:0-15000 GCA_037179515.1 Halocaridina rubra | reverse complement strand
ACTGCATTCAATGCACATAAAAATCACTGTGATCGATTGTTTGTGATTTCAAGACATGGAACTAATTTTTATTTTTGTTGTTATCGAGCAGTGCTTCTTCCTACGATTGTGGCCACAATGCTGATTTTGATGGGAGGAGGCAACACATATAAAAATAAATTACTTAATACATTCCACACCCTACTATTGAATTTTACTGATGATGGCAATTCACTTACAGTAACTCAGTGCAAAAAACCACTATGAATTTTTGACAGGTAAAAACAATATTTCTCTATGTTATTACCTAGAGTATCATCATTTTGAAATGTGAGGAAGAATGGAATGTTATCATTACTCCCCACAGTTTCCATATCTCGTTACATAGAAAATAGTAATCTGGGACAATAAGAAATCTTTCTTAATAAAAAAAAAATAATTTTACTTAGTCATGTGAAGAATGTGGAAGAAAGAGTAATGGACACTGTCTCCCAGTCCCTGTTAACTCACTAGATGGAATGATTACACCCATAGATATAATGGGATGGTGGTGGTGGAAAGTACATATTTAACTCAGGCATAAAATGGACCAATTCGCATATTTTCTAAGAAACTGAATGTAAAATTTTCAGACATGACAAGTAATATGCATGATACCTAAATATAATTATTATCAAATAAAACTCATGTTTTCTAGAAAACAATTCAAAGAAAGGGAAACGTGAGGCTTGTATCAAGAAAACAACTGAATAAGGTCAATGATGTGTACCTTATTGAAACCCTGTTACTTTGATATTTATGCTCTTTATGCAATGTAGCAACCCGAATAGCTTCAGCATGATATGGTGTTTCGTTTGATATTAACAAAATATTTAAAAGTCGCCATGAAAATTTGTTCTGAAATGAAGGAAGCTTTCTCTCTTCCCACATATATGTATGCAATATCATAAAGATTTAACTAACTGACTAGAACATAAGAAAAAAGTTAAAATAGTTTTACATATTACAACAATTTTGCAAGAATAAGTAATAACTTTTTAGCTTTGATTTTAACAACTGAATCAATATTTTCATGTACCTGGAGTTTCTGGAGCATCTCCCTCAGAATATTATTGATTAAATTAGGGGCAAATGTGTCATAGTACAAACCAAACTCCACCAACAAAAGAAGACACAGTAGCCTTGAAGTGACAAAACTGATTTGTGAAGGCAGTACCTCCTTTTTACTTTCTGATTGTGACAATCTTAACTCTTCACTGTTTCTGTCCCCATTACTAATTCCAAGGGAACCCTCTAGACCCTTTCTTTCAATGAGTTCCAATATTTTACTGGATATAGTCTCAAGTAAAACATCTAGATTATATGCAGTGCATTCTTGACACGTCTTCTTCAGCTGATCATGATCCAAGGGCCACGTGTTCTTTGGGTGAAGAAAATTCATGAGAAAATCATCTACTGAAGGTCCTGTAGGCTGATCTCCAGTCAGAGGATGATCACACGACTCTAATGACCCTTCCATCTCTGATGTGCTTGGAGAACATGGAGATTCTGTTTTTTCTTCATCACTATCCCATCCACCACCTGCTCGTCCAATTTTATGAGCTGAAATACACATATCTATTAACTTGAATACAAATAAACATAGGGAAAATCTTGGATATGTAAACATTACTGAATTTAACTCCAATATGAATGTTTTATTATTTCTCGTCTCATGTCTTATAGTTGGTAGTGAGGCGAAGGATATTCACACCTGTAATGTGGGCGTCATAATCTGACTAAAATGAATAGGGAGCAAAAGGTTAGTAATTCCTTCTTTCCTGAATTTTTATTCTCCCTTGTCACAAAATTAATGATAGTAGAGGTGAGACTGGGAAAAGTATGAAGAGGCCAATCTGCCAGCTTCAGCAAAATATGAAATCGTACTAAGAAAATGAAAATAAAAATGTATAATGGTAAGTAGTTGTGCTTAAGGGGTCAAAAATGTCTGCAACCAATACATATATTACTACAGCTAATCTATCTAAATTTTATAGCAGGTGGCATGGCTGACTCTATCAAATGCATGGACAAGGTGAAGGGTGGTGGCATCAAATGACATCCCTTATTCTAGAATGTGGATAAATGTGTAAGCATGATCCTGGAGATGAAAGAGGAAGTCCACTTTACACATGGAAACTGGAAGTGACAAAGGCCAAAAAAGTGACCATAAATAAAAGAATCAACTATATAAATAACCAAACTTAATACATCAATCAATCTAAAGAGACGTAAATGAGCTTACCATTCCTTTAATACTATGAGTATGATTCTGGAGAGGGCATTATTCATAATATATAAGTAACCAAACTTAAAATACATTCATTAATCAAAAGAGACGTAAATGAGCTTACCATTCCTTTAATACTATGAGTATGATTTTGGAGAGAGCATTATTCATAAGAAAAAGTCTAACAGCACAAAAATCTACCTTATTTTGACACAACAAAAGTTTTTTTTAATATGATGCCATATTCCACTTATCATATCAGGATGGCCACAACTGAAGGGTTTCCTTATACTGTACCATCCTGTTTTACAAAAAATTAAAAAATTTCAGAGAATGGGAATACCATCCATTCACTTCCTATCCTCTTTTAGTTCGTTCTTGAGAAACAAAGGAACTACTGGGCTGTATTCTTTCTCCTCTACCACCAGGAGGCGAATAACTTGTGTGTTACCTCTATATTTAGAAGACTGAGATTTCGTCAGTATTGGAAGATGAGGCTGATATGCAGGCTGGATGGTCCCTGAAACAGATGATCCAAGAGAAGGCAGCGAGAGCGGCTGATAATCTCCCTTTTCACCTTGAAGAAATTCTAAACTGGAATCTCGTTTGGTACCGCCATCTGATGGAGATATGACACGTTCAACTATATCACGTACCTGTGTAAAATGGACCAGATTAAGGGAAACAAAATGAAAAATCAGAAAATAGCAAACAATTATAAACATTAAAATAAGAAAACATAAATATAAAGGATATACAGGTATATCTTTAGTCTGAGTCAAAGGGATTACATCACTAAAAATTAATAAATATAAAGTAATACTACATTTTAAAATTGTGCACAACAGCAGAAGTTAAATGACATTATAGGAGGGAACCTTTCATACTTAGTTAAATTTTTAAAAACTTTACATCCTCAAAATAAACAATGAAGACATCCTTTCAGTCCTCTAAAACAGGTATTACAATATAACTATTGCTGCATTATGCAAATACAAGAGGAAATCTCAAGTATGTATAACCACAATCAACAACTAAATCTATACTTTTTGCATGATGCATAAAAATGTACAAATTCTCATGAAAAGAAAAAAATTTCAGATTACTATTTTTTTTAAAAGAAGATATATCCCAACAAAACCAGCAAGGAAGCTTCCACGCTTCCACGCCACACTCACTACAATATCTCTCACATACAATAAGTAAAAGCAAAGATTATAATCATATAATGTACTTTCCGACTCACTTAAGCTGAATAGAACAGAATATGCAGCACACAATATCATAAAAACTCATATTTTTAACAAATAAGAAATCAGTATGAAGCCAAGACTAAAATCAACTACAGGACTACAATAAAAACAATCGTATTAGTCAAATCAAAAATTTTTACACAGACAGGTTAGAAACTTGCTGAAGTAAGCAGAATATTAGTACACTGCCTAATTTAGCAAATTCAATATCTAAATTACTGAGTTACGCTTACCTGACTTGCAAAATTATCACTACGTTTGAGAGGTGAGCTTCCAAAGCCTTCATATTTGCCCTTGGGCTCTGAAGACCCATATCCTTGACCAATACCTGACTGTTCCAGAGTACTACTTGAGCATTCAATGGCTGAATTACCTAAGCAGAAGTAAATGGTTTTATATGATTACAACAGAGATAGTTTTGATTACAAGTCCGTTTACACAATCTCTAAATCAATATAATTTCTAAGTAAATTACAGTACTTAGTAGCGCAGCACACATCTTGACAAAACAAAAAACTGAGATTTTTATTACAAATGAAGTAAGTCCCTTTGCAAAGGGATCTAAGTCACGGTATGAATCTGAGCATATGTGACAACTGTCATCACAAGTGAGAAGAAAATATAATCTTTAAACAGCTGTTGTCGAACTTTTTCTTATATATACAGAAGCTCCCCTACTTACGAACGAACAACTGAGTTACAATCGTTCTCAGATATGAACACAAACCTACCCATTATCTACCCATGTATTAATGTTTGTAATACTGTAGTACTAAATTATAACATTATTATTACTGTACTAAAATTTATTAATACTGTATACAGTACTTTATGTTTTATATAGTAGTTAAGAAGCATTAGAGAAGGTTGTAATTATTACAAAAGTTTCAAGGACTCATTGTTCCAGATATCCCCACTGAAGAGAGTGATAGAGAGATTCTTCTCCCAAAGAGTTAATAGCTATCTTCTCGAGATATTTCTTTTGCCTTGGAATAAGAGTTTTTGAGTGTCAACCTTCATTGTCAGGTTATGAAACATTTCTTGATGAAAAAAATCTCCTGAAAAGAGACGAAGACCAGGAAGTTCCACTTCCTGAGAGGTCCAAACATCTTTTTCCAAAAAGCAAAAATTGTTCTAGACTTGTTATGCCTAAGTGCTTTTCAAAGGTGTGATAAAAAATTAAATGGTAGTGAAGAAGTCTCTGGATATTTCATATGTTGGTGAAGCATCAGTGTGGCCCACCATGTGTAACGCAATATTTACTGGAAAAATGTCTACAGCTCGTATTCTGAGTCAAAAGGTACTTCACAGAAGAAGATATTTTTGAAGAAGAGAGCTATTAACTCTTTGGGAAAAGAATCTCTCTATCACTTCCTTCAATGGGAATATCCTGGAACCTTGTGTAATAATTACAATCCTCTCTGGTGATTTACAAACATTTATACAGCACAGCATTGTATATACAAAATATCAAGTTACGAACATTCTAAAATTCATTAATACTGTATACATTAAGTTTCATCTAGTAGTTAAGTATCTTTAGCTTGTATGTACTGCACATTACTTTTTTTTACCTAAACACTACTTACAAACAATTCTACTAACGAATGGGCTTCTGGAACCTAACTCGTTCATAAGTTGGGGAGTGTGTGCCTAGTGACAGTAACTTAAGCCTCATTGCAGAGAGCCGGTAAGTGGTAGATTAGCATATTTATTAGTCAGAGAATACGTGAGGTTATAATCCAATTTCACATCCTGCATTGTTTTTGTATCATATGAGGTGACTAAAGAAGATATCTATGGTGGTGTGGAAAAAAGTTTTCCTGCTTGTTGCAAAGGCAAATAAAAAGAAAGACCTAGTGACAGATTGAGATTCCACATTTGTCCTCCTTCATGTCAAAAGTCACTAAATAGAATAGGGAAGTAGAGGGTTGGCCATCAATATATCTCTGATTATTTTTTTTTTCGTTATTAGTCAAAATACACTTGCAGAGGAGGTGCAAATGGAGAGGGAAAAATTAGACCCTGTTACTTCAATTCTTTGGTTACAATTGTGGATACCAAGCTGATTCAGCTGGATATTTCATCTCGTTTAAAGGAAACAAATACTTTACCTGCTAAGTATAAATCATCATCTCTCATGATTTTAGGATCAAATAAAAGAGTGAGAAGTTCCTGAAAAGTGTACAATATATTATATTAGCATGATGAAAAATATGCTCTGACATCTTACCTACAATTTCACAATCTGCTAAGGGACCTATGGAATATATTAGAAGCAATGGTATGAAAATTTATATAAATCTCTGTAATTTTAGATTCATTCACAGCCAGCCACAGTATGAACTCTAAATACTCCCACACGAAAAATAACTAGTTGAATATTTATCTAAACAGCTCTAAGTGGAGGGTGTGAAAGACTGTTCCCAGAGAGCAAGGAATTTATATTGTAATGACATTATAGCACAAATAATAACTTTGCAAAATGTTCTACTTTATAAAGTCTATCAATAGTGCAAGTGCTGTTTTTATACCCCTAGCACTGCATCACCAAGCATTGTTAGGATATTTTTTTCATCCTCTTTACGTACTAGATGCCTTTAAAATCTCATATGATATATTAATATTCCAACTGATTATTTGGAGCATGCGTTTTTTTCACTAACACTGCTAATATAAGAAAGTATATTACATTAGCATTATAATATATCTGTTCTGCCATCAGGCCAGAGTCTTAATGCCCTCTAAAAATTTCTAAGAGAAGTATCTCATGCTTACACTTGTATCCTTGAAAAAAATCATAAAAATATTTCATTCTACTAAGCAAAAAGAAATCTAAAATATATACTGAGCCAAAATACACAATTATTTCACAAACCAGGAAAGGAAGTTCATTTACTTTCCAGTATGTGATTTAACTCTGAAATTATATTTACTCATAGCTCTTATACTGCATAACATACCTGAATGGCTGAGGTCAAAAAGAGCTGGGGAGTGTTAGCTAGAACAGGGTCAGGGGGTCCACCGGTGGAAGCAGCTTTTCTAAGTTCCTCATCTCTTCCTCTTAGGTAGATTCTTACTCCACAGTGTCCTCGAGAGCAGACTTGATGTAAGATTCTGACTACCTAAATAAGCGATTTCATCACTCAATTACTAATATACAGTAGTTTGCTTGTTCATATAGTACCTCATTTTGTATTATCATAAAAAAAACGTAAAACTATTTCTTTCTTTTTTTCAAACTGTTTGTTGTTTCTAAAGCAAAGCCATATAGGAAAATTCCCAGCAACAAAGAATAAATACATTTTGCACGTTATGAGTAAGGTTTCATATTTTGTAGCTAAACTCTCAGTTAAGGTTATCATATGTTGGGTACCTTTTGTTTTCCATGCCATGATGAATTCTGCAAACGTGATAGCAAAAAATCAACTAAGTACTGACGGTGTCCTAAGGATTGATGGCTCACCTCTTGAATACTGTATTTAAGGAAAATATCATGCAGATATTATGTATTAGGAACAGAGGTCAGCTATAAGGAGAAACGGTAACAATAATGTTGAGATCCCCCATACTTATCAAATATGAAAAATCAGAACACTCTGTCAATTCATATTTCCTTAATAGCTGATTTCTGTTTATCAATACATTATATTAGAGAAATGTCATGACACATACTTACATTTTCAGTACTATGTATTTTGTGCGACTCATGAAAAATGAACATGTTGAGACTGCACCTTTATGTTAATTCTATTATGAAGTGAGTACACCTCCCCTAAAGCGGGCTACACACGATCAAGTAAACTTGACAAGTATGCTTGATCAAGTATTTCATCAAGTATTGTGATATTTCCCTTCGCCTCCACACGGTCAGGTATGCTTGACAAGTCTTCAGTTGAAATCACAATGTCGAGTGCAGACGACGACGACGCTCTTGCTTTGGCAGCTTTCTGTATTGTGGCCAAGCGAAAGGCAACTAGAAAGAACCGGCGGGAGTGGTGCAAAGAGTGGGTGAAGAAGAGGAAAACATATTCTCATGTTAACCTATTGGCTGAGTTGAAGATTTATCCACGTGATTGGCACAACTACCTTCGAATGAACGAAGCGACATACTTACATCTGCTGTCACTGGTAACACCACTAATTGCGAAGACCACTACAAACATGAGAGAAGCAATTTCTCCCCACGAAAGATTGACTGCAACACTGCGATTTCTTGCTACTGGAAGAAGCTATGAAGATCTTAAATACTCTACCATAATTTCACCACAAGCTATGAGCTACATAGTTCCAGATACCTGCCGTGCAATTTTCGAGGTTTTGAAGGTTGACTATTTGAAGGTAAGCAAATCATCGTATCTATAGAAATAATACTCACTTCATTTAACAAACTCCTTCAAATTTTAACTGTATTTCTATTCAACGCCTTGAGAAAATAGGGACAGAAATAAGGACACATATCAATAATGAACATTTATTTCCATGTACCTAATTTAATCTCAATTTGTGATATATCATTATATGTAATACATAGGAAAAATGTAAACAAAAATCCAATGCTATGATAATACACCTATTTCGTGTATTCCCTTTTCAATTTGTGATATATCATTATTTAATACAATGTAAAAATGGAGAAAATAAGCATGAAATTCAACAATAATACACTTATTTCGTGTATTTATTTAGTTATCACCATGACCTCATGTATGAACATTAACTTTGAAACTATAATTACGTTCACCTAACTATTTTTACGGCGTAAAATTAGAAACATATGATGCAAGACTGCTATTACTTGAGGAATTACCATCCCAAGCATCAGGAGGTTTCAATTCTGCATATCTTGGTTCGCTGTGATGCGGCTGAACTGCGGGTCTGAAGAAAGACTGTTGGGGGTATCATACTGTGAATGTGTAGGCGAAGGCTGCGGAGACGTTTGGTAGGTGTTACACCGTGAATACGTAGGCGAAGGCTGTTGAATCGAATGGGTCATGGTCAACTGGCCCATTTCTGCCATAAAAAGAGCATCACTTATTATTTTCTCGGCTAGTATTCGTTGTATATTATCTTGTACGGCTCTCATTTTTACAGCCACATGTTTGCCCAAAACATCGTACCGATCTTCTGCTGGTTTCCGTTTCTTGAAGTGGTCTTCAATTGCGCCTAGCACTGAGTCACATTTATCCGTACTCCTTTTAGTTGGCCTTGCAAGGTTTCTGTGTGAAGTTTTTGTTGCAGGGGTATCTTCTTTATGTAGAAATGTGTCTTCCATTCCTGGCGTAGGTGGAGCACTGTCTTCATCAAGACCCTCCAAACCAATTTCATGTTCTTCATTTTGATCCTGTAACAGACACATATATATTAATAAATATGAATGTATTAATTAAATATTAAATATGAATGTATGGTTAATATTGAAAAGTGCCACCACAGCTAATACGACTTTTCTGAAATGTTTCATAGATAGATCTTTTAATTCTAAGACACTTTTCTTCTATGGCATTTCCGTCGGAAATCAGCCGTTTATGAGATATACCCACTTTTAATGCTAGGGTAGGTTAGGTTAGGTTAGGGGGGTCAAAGGGGGGTTCCAGGGGGGCTTTGCCCCCCTGGCTAAGTGATAAGATTAGGGGGGTCCCTGGGGGGCTTCGCCCCCCTGGTTAAGATATAACTCCAATAGGTGTTACTGTTCTTCCAAGGAAATAGCTATATAGGCCTAACTGGCTAAAATAGCAGATTAGCATTATAATTAAACTTCGTATATCTCATAAACGGCTGATTTCCGACGGAAATGCTATAGAAGAAAAGTGTCTTAGAATTGTTTAAAATAAAAGAAAATGCATGTTTCATTGCTCTATCGTATATTACGTAATTTTGCAATATTCAACATGACGTAAATTATACAGTGCGCACTACATTAAAAGTGGCTATATCTCATTAAAGGCTGATTTCCGACGGAAATGCCATAGAAGAAAAGTGCCTTAGAATTAAAAAATATGTTCAATAAACATATCAGAAAACTCGTATTAGCTGTGGTGGCACTTTTCAATATTGACCGAATGTATTAATGTGTTAATTACTTAAACATTTTTCAGGTGCCACAAAGTGGACGTGATTGGATTGCTATAGCAAGGGAGTTTGAGAGGAAGTGGAATTTCCCACATTGCCTCGGTTGTCTGGACGGTAAACATGTGGAGATCATCCCCCCAGCAGGAAGTGGCTCATTCTTCTATAATTATAAGCAAACGCATAGCATGGTACTCCTAGCTATTGCAGATGCAACCTATAAATTTATAGCATTTGATTTTGGGACGAATGGCAAAGTGTCAGACGGGGGTGTTCTTAGGAATACAAGTTTCATGAGGAACCTAGACGCAAATGAGCTTCACATTCCAAAAGAACGAACTGTTGACAACAGCACACGCACATTGCCGTATGTATTTCTTGGTGACAATGCCTTCCCGTTAAGAACAGATATGTTGAAACCATTCCAACAGTGTGATTTAAATTGTATCGAGAAAAAGGTATACAATTACCGAGTATCTAGAGCCCGCCGGATAGTTGAGAACATTTTTGGTATATTAGCAGCACGTTTTCGAATTTTCCACACAGCCATCAACATAAAGTTAGAATATATCGATGAAGTGGTGAAGGCAACTGTAGCATTGCATAATTATTTGATGTCAAATAGTACTATATCCTATGCACCACCTGATTCTGTAGCTTCCGAGGACTTAGAAAACGGCCTAGTCAATCCTGGACTAACCTCAGATAATTCACGCATGGTCCCATTACTAAATTCTCATGTTTCCGGTAATCTACCTTCAAAAGCCAAGCAAGTCAGAAGAGAGTTCATGGAGTATTTCAATAATGAAGGCCAAGTGTCTTGGCAACAAAGATTTGTGTATTAACTCCATCATTAGTGCATATTAATATTGCTGTCTACCTATCATAAATGTGTACTGTCGATGGTATTCTCATAACATTAAAGCTGGAAAAAATAAGAAATTGTTTCTCTACATATACCTATACTGTACAACTCATGTAAAAACTAGTGAACCTAAACAGGACAACCTGTGCAATTTAAGGTTCAGAAATCGATCTCTAAGTATATAATGTGGAAAATAACAACATTATAAATATAAAAAATAGTGAAATTATAAATATACTAACCTGTGGGTCATCGAAGTTGGATGTCGAACGTCGAGGCGTTTCCGGGTCATCTAGGAATTGAAGTAGGGGATAATACCACAGAGAGGGTATGTAAACAGCGTCGGCTCCGGCACCTGATTGAAGAGATTGGGAAATTTTCTTCTTTTCCTTTCGGTAATTAGTCCTGAGGGCATTAATTTTCTTGAGAACTGTATCTTTAGTGGCATTCTTATCGATAAGTTTCAATTTGCTTAGCAAAATGCTGTTAGCAGCTTCTCTTTTCTGTTTATTGTGATAATCTGGAGATTTACATTGCCAAAGACATGAATGGTTTTCGTATTCTTTAATAAAATCTTGGAGCAACTCACGATCTGCCATTTTTCAATCACACAGCACTTCATTCAGTGATGAAGACTACGCCACAACTAGCCGTGAAAAGCAAGCTATACGGATGCCAGATGTTGCTATTTTCAGGAAAAATATTTCATAATCACTGCCTTTTCAATGTATTCAAATTTTTACACAAATTGTACACAAATTTTTATTCGGCATACATTTAGTATTAACCTGAAAAATATATATATTTTTTTAATGGAATTAAATGGAATATTATATTAATTAAACCATAAACTTGACACCCTCAACTTTGATCAAGTCTTTGGTACACACGGTCCAGTTGACTTGAACAAGTCAAGACTTGACTTGACGACATGATTCAAATTCAATCATGCCTAAAGCGACTTGTCAAGTCTAATACTTGATCAAGTCTCACCATACAGATGGTCCAGTTTGCTTGAACAAGTCACTTGATCAAGCATACTTGTCAAGTTTACTTGATCGTGTGTAGCGACCTTAACATAAATGCCTATTAGGGTAATAAAATATTAATACTAAAATTGTGAAAATCCATCTATGAAATAAACACAGTGTAGTACTGTTTGTCAAAACCACACAACTTGCAATGCATATATCTTGCAAAAAAAGAGTAATATGACGCACCCACTTGCAAGATACTCAGCAGATTTTATTAAAATATTTTACCCCAATCAAGAGCCATATTCTGATTAAACTCCTACAGTAAGGCAAAAGAAACGTGTTACATACATAATCTTTATATGACATAATTATATATTATACTTTAAAGAGGCTATGATACAGAGCATATCCATAAGATAACAAAAATGATAAGCTGGACCCAAACTCCATTATATTATATACACTATTTTGCTTCTAATCTTTCTAGGTTGAATTACATACACAAAAGAGCCCACAAAAGAAAGTAACTCCTAGAACTTGATCCCCCTACCTCCTGACACTTAATTCAAAAGGTCTACTTTCATAGACGCCAGCAAGTTAGCAAATTCAGGAGAAAAAAAAAAAAAGGAATTCCCAGCACCAAACTCCTCTGTCCCCTTCCACATGATCCAAAGGTCTTCTTCCAATGTCTTACAGCAAGAAAATAAATTCAAATAGTGAGGAACTCCCGAAACTTCACTCTCCAATTCCTGTCTTCCGCATTATACGAAAAGGATACTTATAATTTCTTCCAACAAATAACCAGGTGTTGGAGTATCATTATCAATTGTTGCCTTTTTTAGAAGAGGATTCTGTAAAGAAAAAGATATAACGCAGGTTACTAACAATACTTATGATGAAATTAATTTAAGATGAATTAATAAATCAAAGGGCCAGGAAATATTTACAACACTACACAAATAAAAATATTTCAAAGTGAAAAGTCCCCCATACACTAACATGCTTACAGACAAAAATAGCTTGAGAAACCTGACTGCGACTTTGGTTAATATGATGAATGGAATTTCACAAGATAAAAATCATCACATCTTAAATTTGCCATGGCTACAAGAATGATTCATTGAAGTTAACATGTATCTATCACCAATTCTAGATTTGGTTAGAAAGCAAACCATGAATTGCTAGCAGTCAACAGAGCGATTAGAAATCACTTTAAAAAAGAAATAAAATCTAAAAACCATTGTCTTCAGTAACTGATTCAGGGATAAAATTATCACTCTTTACTTCTAAGTGTACATAAAACATGAGTGAAAAATTAGATGATGATTGAATAAGCAAGGAAATTGTCAATGCTAAAACACACATGATCATTTACAACGATATAGCAAGTAATAGTGAATATACACCCACATAAGAGACTAGCATTCATACGCACTGAGCTCTTTTTTGTAAAAATAAATAGGCTATGCCAGAGCATTCATATGTAGTGACACAAAATTATGAGACATCATATGGTAAGCACTCATACATAAAGCCTTTCCTCGTAGGTACACACAAAAAGTTACAATTCAGGTCATTGTAAGACATTATGGGGATTGTAAGTGATAGGAATGTAAATGCCTTCTTTACAGGCAAAATCACAATATTACCCCTTTTTTTACACTACATAAATTATTTCAAATATCAAATCGTTTCTACACGAGGAGTGTATAAACCTATCCTTCACAAATTAATAATAATAGTAATAATAATAATAATAATAATAATAATAATAATAATAATAATAATAATAGATGTACTGGAATTTCTCTTACACACTGAAGGAGTGAAAGTTGACATTGATCAAAATAAAATATGATTCCAGACACATATAACCTACAATGCCCAGACTTTTGCAAAGGTATTGTAGGTTGCAGGTTAGATTAGTTTCATATACAACTTCAGTGAAGGAACAGAAATACTTACAAATGTTGCCAAATCAACTATATTTTTGGCCACTTTCAGTACTTCCATCTCTTGGCCTTACGTCAACCATTCACTAAGATTTATATGCTGTAGTTAGTCTGTTTGTTTACAAATTTATTGGTCGCAATTGTTGTAAGAGAAACATCGTGTATTACTTAAAAATCATTTAAGCATTTTTTCAAACTTAAGTAGAATTTAGAGTAAATTTCTCACTTCAGAAGTATTACATTGATATAAATAGAATAAATTAGTAATTATATTAATGTATAAAGTACAATAACAGCAATTAGTGCATAAACTTATACATAAAATGAGATACATTACTACTAATTGCACGAGGCTGATATTTGGATTTGTTTACATCTTTAAATAATAATATCGAATTTATTTGAAAAAATATACATATGTGCAGTTTATCATACATAACAGTAAATAAGAGTCTCGTGAACTCATTTATACTGACAAATATACCTATATTGTTTCTTATTTAAAGAAAGTAAGAAAGAAAAAAAACAAAAGATGCATAGAAAAAAGTGAGTCCATAACTCATCACAAGATGGCAGGAAAATCGCTGTTTGTGTTACCTTATATATGTAATTCCCCATCCCCTGGTCTTTTATTATTATTATTATTATTATTATTATTATTATTATTATTACTATTATTATTCGCTGACAATAACAATAATATATTTGTTTAAAAATTCGAATAAATATAGCTTTTACAACTACTTTGTTTAGCGAATTCCAATAACCAATTTTCATACATGAAAATATTTTACATATCCTTACAATATTATCCAACATAAATATGTCATTAGAAGATAGTTTAGAAATACCCAATCTTATCTCTATCTTCTCACCTATACAGCCATGTGTAAAAATAAAATAAAAAACATACCATTACACAGCCATACCTTACACCCACATTAACTCAAAAAGGCTCTACACACACACACACACATCTTTGGCTGTCCTAATAGCAGCTTCAAAGTTTTTAGCCCCATATCCAAACATTCGATCATGTTCTATTTTTATATTTTGCAGCTCATATATAACGTCAATATATATTATAGAATAATCTTGTCTCACACTGACATCAAGTTAAAAAGGCCCAATGAGTACTACACGCATTTTTGCCTGTCCTTATGTTTTTTTTTTTTTTATGGAAAAATTCTTCCCGTGATGACCCTTAGCTGGCTGATCTCAGCGAACTTCTAGCCACTAATCATATAGGTTTTTCATAGTTTTTCAAAAATTAAAACAAGCATGTGATTAAATACTAATTCCCCCCCCCCCAATATGTTTCCTCACGTCGGTACTCCTTCAAGTCTTCTCTATATCGTCTTTGATAAAGTCTCTGGAATGTACCATCAATTGGAAGAATAAAAATTAAATAACTAATTATTGCCTTATTTACGATTAATATGACAATTCTACTTATATAATAAGCATAATACCGGTATATTTTATATGATAACACTTAATTAAACTTCATATGAACTGGAAATTTATAATAATAAATAATACTTAAATGAAAAACCTGGCAGATATTTCTGCAGGCGATACCTCCACTCGCATAGATGGTCCGTTTGGCCTACAATCAACTTTCTCTTCTTAGCAA
>JAXCGZ010002418.1:47500-59301 GCA_037179515.1 Halocaridina rubra | reverse complement strand
CCCAATTAAGTAAAAAGTAACAGAGATGGAGAGTGTAATGACTTGTCAGATGTGAAGGGATAATAAGAGGTGTGTAATGAATATCCAAGAATATTCATTGTTGATGTAGGCATAACAAATAACCGTAACTGAAGGAAGACTTAACATCGAACTGTCCTGGACAGTCCTATTCAAGTTTAAAAATCCTTCAGCAGTAGTATGTATATATATATATATATATATATATATATATATATATATATATATATATATATATATATATATATATATATTGTATACACTATATTTCTCAAATCATATTAATTGGTATACTTATTAAATTTTAGAACACATCAGTTTGACCCAGTGTGCAAACAGAAAAAATTAAAATACTTTCAACCTAAACCTATGGTTTTAAAAGTGTGGGTTAATTGATAATCTCACTAGAATTATATAGTAGCTTAAGGATATTTCTAATATCATCTACTGCCTGAAAGTACTGTTATAGTCTTTCTCTTCAGGGAGCAAGGACACAACTCCTGGAAGTACTGAAGACATTTACTATTAAACTGCAAGCTGAAGATCTGTATTCCAGATGCGTGCATTGCAATTCAAAGTCTTTTATATATGCTCCGGTATCTGTCGTTAGAGCATTGCAGTGTGTTCGTGAAGGTAGTGTCAAAATAGAAGAGCAGTGGACCGTGCTTAGGGGAGGTGACATTAATTTCATTACGGGATTTACTGATAAGGGAGTGAGGGTTCAGGTGGAAAAAATCATACCTTCTGTGTGTGAAAGTGTTGACACTTTTTATATATGTTCTGAGTGTGGTAAGTGTTACTGGGATGGTCTCCATCCAGATGGGACTTTTAAAGACACTGTGAGCGATTTTATTATACTTGAGAATCTAGGCATTTCATCCACATCACTAGTTGAAGCCTTGGAAATCTCCGATGATTTCTAATTCTGGAGTGGGGTAAGTAAAACGCACAATGAAGTGGCATAGAGATATCGATGTATTGAAAATTTCTCCATCTATTTAAGTCGATAGGATTAGATATTCATATGATGCTTGAGATATGTTCATAATACTCCCATTCCATTTGATAAAAGAAGGATATCTACATAAACTAAATTCATGAAGAGACTTTGTCTGGAGCAAGTACAATGTATTATCACCTAATGATGGTGAAAGGAGACATTTATTGTTCATTAGACATGACAAAATTAAAAAATTTAATATCTTTACCAACTACTGCACATAGAATGTAACTAGTTATTAGAAACCTCATTGTGGAAAACATTGCTTTTCTATTTCACGCATTTTGGAGTATAGTGACATTGCGTATTCCACATGTTTAATGCACCGAATAAGTTAACATACAACACCTTCACACTATGAGAATGTTCAAGTTGTGAAATGTCATTCTTTATAATTGTTTCATTTCATATTACAGGTACTTCTGTACAGTGCAAATAAAAGGAGTAGCACCCCAACAGTTATTATTAACAAATGCCTTCGCTGAATTTGTAGCCATCATTTCTCCTTGTAATGTTTTTATGAAATAAGCAGTGAAGTGTGGTGATCATGTCTCCTGAATAGGAATAATATTATTACGAGAATTCGTGGAAAGCTGAACCCCATTGAAGAAAAAAATTTTGAATTAATTTACCATCTGAAGAGTCTTTGCATTCTTTAAAGTTCTTTGAGTGAAGAAAAGTGTATTTTCGAGTCTCCCTGCAGCCTAGCAAGAGTTTTTTCCTCGTATAGAGGTGTACTCGGTCCAAAATTGAGTCCCTCTTGAAGAAAAGATGGAACAATAGTTACAGCCACATGTTTACATTACTTATGTTTTTGTTTTTTGTTTTTTACTCTAAGTGCAAAGAGGCATAGACACCATCTCTGGGACACTGTTATCAAGCTAGCAAGCAACATTATATCTCGTGAGACTAAAACTTCCAAGCAAAAAATAAGGTGAAGGAGGATGGATGTTGACGGGCTATATGGAGACAAAAAAATACACTCTTCCTTCCTCAGAGTGCCTTTTTTCATGTCTCCGTGCATCATGTTCAGAGTAATACAAACACTGAACCTAAGGAGGGTGGTTGGAGGATCCTAGACCTCTTGGGAAGGAACTTAAAAAAAGATAGAACCCAGTTCAGCTTATTTGTTTCTGTCATATTTTCTTACAGACAGCTTAACCCACAAACAGATTTTAAAGCTACTTGGTTTCACATTAGTTCCAGAAGCACAAAGTTTGCAGTGTCCCATACCTGACATTAAGAAAAATTTCACATGAAGCAACAGCACGATTTTGTGTTAATATTTAGTTTCACTTATTGATTTAATATTTATTATATTCTTTTGTTGCTGTTGTTGTTCACCGAGCTACCTAGCCGAATGGCACCAAGTCCCTAAGGAAGAGCACTGCCAATCCTGGGCTTTTCTCCAGAGCTTTTAAGGAGTGCATATATGGTTTGTGTGCAATGCAGAATCCATAATGTGTTTCTTAGGTCGCCTTAAGTGTCTCTGGCTAGAAGGAGTCTTCAAGAATTTCCCTATGGAGAATCATTTCTCAGTGTAGAACAAGTTGTGTTATGTTGAGAGATGAGGTAATCACCCAGGTGACCAAAGCCTCTCCCCGGTTGTCGTGCCCCTTGAGGGGTAGGTATTGGTTGTGGCAGTTTGACCTCTTTTGCTGCTCCTCTTTTGAGTTACAGCTCCGAAGAGTAGACATACATAGAAGACACTGCTACTCTAAGTCTTCATATTCTGTTTTTCATTTATTCTCACTTTTCTATGAAATGGGTTAATGAAAATATCGTGCCTCATATACGTTTATGTTTATATTTAAATCTGGGTTATTGATAAGTTAAAAAAATTTGAAATGAGCGTAAAAATAGACTTTTATATGTTACTTAATAGAGCACAGCCATTTTATTATTTCCGCCTAGGAAATTTTGCTTAGCATGTGATTTGCTAGAAGTTTGAGTAAGGGAGAAAATATCTGACAGACAGGGACAGTGAAGACTATAAGGTATAAACTTGGAATATAAATTTGTAATTAACAAAGTTTTTATAATATTGTAATATAAGAATGGAACATGGATTGATAGTTATACGCTTCTTCTCAGGGTGCAAGAGAACAACTAGTTGAGGTCATGAAAGCTTTCAAAGTGAGAGTTTCATCCACCGATCTCTTTGCAAGATGCACCAAGTGTAATTCTGGTTTGTACCTCAAAGCTCCCGCTTCTGTCATCAAGAAATTGCAGAAGACTGATGAAAATACCACTTGCAGAGCAGATGAATGGGTGTCTTGTGGAGCTGGTAAGATCAACATCACATCTGGTCTTACAGATCAAGGAGTTAGGGTCAGAACCGAAAATGTCATGAAGACAGTTATGGATAGAACACTAATTTTCTATATATGTGCTCAGTGTGGTAGATGTTACTGGGAAGGATCGCATCAGGACCGAGCATTTAAGGAAATACTGAGTCAGTTTATGGACACTGATGCACATGGTGATTCCACAGATGAAATACAAGGAGTAACACACGGCAGTACAGTTATATATAGGCCAGGAGAATGCTGTGATGTGAATGCAAGTGCTTCACTTACAGATTCAGATCATGAAAGTATTGAAGTGAGCACAAATTTACAATTTACCAACCTCAGCATCAGTGATTCCGATATGTAAGATGTGCAAAAGTTCACTACAGAATAAGTACAGAGTATAGGTATTTTGTAGGTAATTTCTTACAATTTCTTTGTAGATTGAATTTCTATATGACGTAATTAGTATTCTTTTTATTTGAACATTTCTAACTAGACCATAAAAACTAGTTACTCTATTTTTTTTATTTTTCTTATAAGCCTCATCTGGTAATAAATATATAAGTACATTTGAATTAATAGGAATTAGGAATATATATATATATATATATATATATATATATATATATATATATATATATATATATATATATATATATATATATATATATATATATATATATATATATATATATATATATATATATATATATATATATATATATATATATATATATATATATATATATATATATATATATATATATATATATATATATATATGAATCATTTTTACCCTGACCAGGACTTGAACCTGGGACTTATAATTACTAAGAAGCCAATGTGCTACCATATATATATATATATATATATATATATATATATATATATATATATATATATATATATATATATATATATATATATATATATATATATATATATATATATACATACATATACATACATATACATATATATACATATATATACATATATATATATATATATATATATATATATATATATATATATATATATATATATATATATATATATATATATATATATATATATTTATATATATATATATATATATATATATATATATATATATATATATATATATATATATATATATATATATATGTGTGTGTGTTTGTGTGTGTGTGCGTGTTTATAGTCTCCAATTTATGACGGGGTTTAATTCTGATGAAACTGTCGTAAGTCGGACCACTAAATTAATGATTTAATGGTATATAAGGACCGTAGTGTAGTTCACACAGTGTATCATCTGTATGTCATAATTATTGGGTAATTATTTTACTTATATAACACCCATTTACAAATTTCTCTTATTATGATCTGTTTATAAAAATTGACTATGAGAAATAATGGTATATTGTCATAAAAAATTTAAAAATGTAAAAATTGTACAATCAGTAGAAGTCACCCTTCTCAATTTTCTTTCTGGCTCTCTTATTGAGAATGTTCTTATTTCATGGTTAACTGTAATATATTTTTGTTATTACTTTCTTTGATTATTATTATATTGTATTATTATTAAAGCCAATACTGTATTATTATTATTATTATTATATTGTAATATTAATCCTATTACTGTATTATTATTATTTTATAATAATAATAATAATTATTGTTAGTATTATTATTATAATTCCCATTAAAACAATATTTGTTTATAATTTTTGAAACAATAACATAATATCCATTATGTGCTCTTTTATATTTTTACTTTAAGCAGTTATATTTTCGTTTTGGAACTTGTCTAGTACTTACACATAGCTTACTATCCCTTTTCATTTGACCTGTGTCAAAACTCCCCCATCTCTTCTTCTTATTACTCTCTTGCTTTCATGATACCTGGCCAGTTTTCTTTTGTCGTCCTAGTGTCACACTGATGAAAAAAAAAAACTAGCATACTATGCAAATCTGTCTCGTTGAAAAGACCAGCTGTTTAACCTGTGAGTGCACTTAATTGAGAGAGATTTGAGACTTTCAGTAATATGTCAGTAACACAACAAAGATTTTAAAGCATTTCACCACAGTAAATATCTTACAGTGGTTTTTTTTTTATAGTTGCAGTATCTAGAAATATTTATTTATGCCAGTATTTGTTTATGAGGGTCCTTGTATTCGCCATGAATATCTCGCTTTTTATGTCACTAGTAGTCTCCAACATGGAGTTGTCACAGGCTGTTTGTGGCTGGGGAATTAAGGCTGGTTTCCCCTCATAGCACCTCACAATGGGCTTGATGGCAAGTCTGTCAATTCCTGAATTGAACGCTCTGAGCAGATTGCTAATGTGGTCCCCATCCACAATGAATATCTAAACTCTCTCATTGGAAATTTCTCACAGACGCCTTTTGAGAATGATAATATAACTCAGTTTCATTCGTAGTTATTTGAAAACTTGCTAAGAACAGTTTACACATAGATCCCAAATACATTCTCTATTTTCTATAGTTTGATACATAACTTTTAATATCAGGTTATAATCTTGCTGTAGTGGCAGGGTTGGTAGCACTTTGATTCTTCAGGTTGTTGGTTCGAGACCACCACAGTATGAGGTTAGAAAGGCATTCACTCAGGGTAACAGTTGCACTTGCCAATATTAAAGGTCTTCACCAGCAGGAACCAACCTAGCCCTTAATAGAGAAAAGAAGTCTGACGTAAAACTGGATAATTCAACCTGTACCCTATCCCAAACATAATATTATGCAAGCTTGTTATGTACGTCCAACTGAATATACAAAAAATACATATCACATGTACTCACTATTAAAATTTATCTTGGATTTGTTATATTTAATGCAATATTATGTTTTACATTAGTTAGACTATATGTTGTTTCATTCAGTAAGTTTCTAAATCGTGTATTATTTATTACAAGCGGAAAATATTTAACAAAAATTACTGCAATAAGTAGTATATAACAAAAATGTCTAATACCAGAAATTAACAGTAAATATTCAACATTTATATGTCTGTAGTTCATATATGGGTAGAATTACTAGAACAAGAATTCATATGAAATTACAGTTAGAGGAAAAACTAACTGGCCATTTCTTATACAATTTTATTCTGTTTTTTATATATTGTTAATTAGTCACAGGAATCTAAAAGATAAATCACATTAAACAGTAATATAAAGAAGTATATCACCACCACTTCGAAAGCTCCACTTTTCAAGCAATCTCATTATATCCCATGCAAGTCTGGGAACAAAATCATTCCCTAGAGGAAATTATACTTTCCCATTGTCTTTCCTTCTCAAGAGTCCCTCCAAGGCATAATATTGAGTATCTCTCCTCTTTCACCTATTAGGAAAGTGAAACTTTATTTTAATTTTGGCTTGAGGACGATCAAACTGTGTAGAATTTTTTCTTGTAATGTAGATACAAGGCGATGAGAATCCATAGTGTTGTACCCCAGAGAGTCTCTGCCAACATTTCTAGGTGAGTGTTCATAGTACCAAATGTGTAGTGCCAAGGGAACAGGTTGAATGCGACACTGTGTCCAACATACAGGAAAATACTGTTCATTCCTGAAATATATATTATTAGTCTGTATATGGTTATACTGCATTTGATAATGAAAATTTGTTTTCATGGTAGTTTTTATCTAGTACTGTTTGATAAATCATTGGAGTCAAAAATATGCATAGAAAATAGTTCTGGAGAAAAGTAAGGTTAACGGTTGAGCTTGGAACACTTAAGTTCCTTGATAAAAAAATAGTTCTGGAGAAAAGTAAGGTTAACGGATTGGGCTTGGAACACTTAGGTTCCTTGATAAAAAAATAGTTCTGGAGAAAAGTATTGGCACTGGATTGAACTTGGAACACTTACGTTCCTTGATAAGAAGATAGTTCTGGAGAAAAGTATGGACAATGGATTGAGCTTGGAACACTTAAGTTCCTTGATAAGAATAAAACAACTTTTTCAGCTATCCAAACGAGATTACATATAATGCGACCCCCTCTCAGCCAAATTATAATCTTTTCATGATCTAATTCAACCGTAACTTTTTACGAAATCATTAAGAAGGCAAAGATCATTATGGTTTTCATACCTGCCTGGAAGAATGGAGCACCTGTCCACCTTCCCCAAACATCTACCAGCAAATAACAGACAGCCAGAAGGAAATATGCAAAACAGGAAGTGACCAAAACAAAGGAAAGGGACCTAAAAATAAAGAAGTTGTATAGATATTGATTCTACAACATTTTCTGGCAAATATGTTACAAGCTTCTTATTACAGTCACAAGTTTGCAATATCAATTTATTTAAGTTGACATGTCTCCAACAATTAAAATATAATATGCACATTCTTATTAAGCAATGTCCTCTTTATTCTTCAATCAAAAATAATAAAAATAAATATCTATTAAAGGAACAAAAGAATAATATTATTCCATCTTACCATAAATTCTTATTTAGAGGTATTACTCCATCATTCATGGAAGCTTCGCATAAAGCTGCACCTATAGCCCCTAAAATTGCAGACCATGTAAACCATCTCAGCAACCTACTCTTGTGAGATTTGTGAGTCTGGAGGATTATTCCCGCCTGCAGTCCTAAGAATACTTGGAAGACAGACGTCATGCATCCTGCAATAAAAGACATTTTACCACAGTGTATAAAATATTTCACCTCCGCTCTGTAATATGAACCAATTGTTTGTCATGAAATATGTGCAGATCATTAACCAATAACACCAAAAAGTTTTTTTTTCTGAATTTCATATACTGTATTAGGAATGTCACAACTCCCAAAATCACGCTGGTCATTTGTTGAAGACCTTAGCTGGAGACATTGATGGCAACCCAGGAAGCACGTCATGGAAGACTGCAATGCACAGAACAGCAAGCACCAACATCACTTCATGCACTCCATGAGAGCTCTGAGAGAAAGCCCAAGATTAGCAGTGATCTTCCTTTGGGACTCTGAGCTGTTTGGCCAGGCAACTCGGGGAATAACAACCAACAGGTCCTTTCTCAGCTTTGACCCTATCTCACTACAACTTGTCCCTTGGTCCAGCATGTTTGTATGTGGAGCACCACTTTACATTTCAAGTATAAAACAAAATTATGGTAGTTACACACTCCATTGAACGCACATGAGAACACAGGGTCAAACAGTATAAAAGAAATTTTTCTACATAAAGTAGCCATAATCCACTTTGAGGGATGTGGCTGAGTCAAAACTAACACCTTGACTCTTTGTGGGAGGATAATACAAAGGAGGGATTCTCAGTCCCCTCATTTGCTTCATTTAGTCAAGTTTTATGACACGTAGGGGATAATGGAGGAGTTTTTGCCCTCACCCCTCAGGGGATAGAGTAAAATTGCAACTTAAAACGTACCTAAAACACCTTCAGGATCGAAAGCACCCGAATGATAGACATGCTTTGCCGTAGGATTTTGGTACAAATGTTGAGAGGTCAATAGGATTCGATCCACTTCCCCTGCTGCCCCTCCTATGCATCCTGGGGAGCCTTCACCATCCCGAAGAAGGGCTATCCCACCTGGGCCAAGATAACCTCTGTAAGTAATTAGAAAAACATTATTTTTTTTTAGTACTATTGTTATGATGATGACGATGATTATTATCATCATCATCATTATTTCCCTCTGCGAGAGGGGGGCAAGAATACTTCTCCGTTTTCCCTTGCGTTTTGTAAAGTCGACTATATGGGTGGGGCGAGGGGACTGGGCATCTATTCCTCTGTGCTGTCTTTCCGTAAAAAGCCAAGGTAATTTGCTTTGACTCAGCCACCCCCCTTATAAGGAGGCATATGACTTGTATACAGACAGATTATTATTATTATTATTATTATTATTATTATTACTATTATTATTATTATTACTATTGTGCCCTGTGGGGCGGGCACAATATCAAAGAATAGCCTCACCGTATTCCCTGCGTGTCGTAAAAGGCGACTAAAAGTGGACGGGGCGGGGGGACTGGGAATCCCCCCCCTTGTATCAACCTCCTGCGAGACGTCAAGAAGAAGGGGAGTTTCCTTTCTTTATGTCGGCTACCCCCCAATTAAAGGGGGAACAGCCAAGGTATATGTATGTATGTATTATTACTATTATTATTATTATTTAGAGCAAATGGTTTCTATAAAATATCTCCCTCTCTCTTTTTAAAACTCATTGAAATTTTGGGAAACGCCTCAGTTAAGCATGAAAATATAAAATATTTAAGCTTGGCAGATGTAACTCTTGAAAGTATAATTAGAAAACAGGAAGAAAATTAGTAGCAGAATAATTACAGATTGTTTTAGAATCATATTACTAATACCTACGTGGGACAACCGCCAGGCACTGGTAGCAGGAATGTTATAGCAGTGTGACCAATTACAATGATGAGGTGAACAGCCCACTGGGGCAAGATCTGCAGCATGTCGGACATGGCAACACCGGCTTTGCTCTGTTGACGTATATGTACATACGATAGTTAATTATGGCACTGTACTAATACAAAAAACCCAGGAACCATGATGGTAGGGTGATCATTGTTCCAGATTCGGGAGTGGTTCCATGTTAGGTTATGAAGGCTCTTGACTAGGTACTGTATCAACTTTTTAAATTGGTTTGTAATTTTGTACAGACGTATTGTTTGTCTTAGAGAAATTAGTGATATATGAGATTTAACTGGCATATTTATAGTCTATTCAGAATATTGTTGGAAGAAAACTTTCTTATTAAACAGCTGAAGTAGTAGTTAAGTTTCTCTTTCATTTGAGCTCTTATCAACTAGCAGTAGCTAGTAAATGAAATCAATAATAGTAATGGTGGTAATAATAATGATGATGGTAGTAGTAATAATAATAGAAATGTTGATAATGGTGTAAATAATAATGATGGTGGTAGTAATGGTAATGATAATAGTGATGATGGTAGTAATAATAATAATAATGTTAATCTTCAAGAACATAGTGCATTCAATAGAAGTAATGATGTCTTTAACCCTACTACAGTAGATTGTAATACAGTAATCTTAGTAATAAAAAATCTGAAAGACTCTAATGCATATGGATCAGATGGAATTTGTTTTCGTTTTATTAGAGATTCATTATTTGTAATAGCATATTATCTGACGGTAATAATCAATACTTCCATAGTTACCAATATTTACCCAGATTTATGGAAAAATCCCCATGTAATTCCTGATTTTAAAAATGGAAATCCTGACGACGTCTCTAACTATAGACCAATCTCTTTACTACCAATTTTATCAAAGATACTTGAAAAGATTGTTGCAAATCAGTTAAGTGAGTTTCTTGAAAAAAATAAACTTATTGCAAAAAGTCAACACGGTTTCAGGCCAAAATTATCAACTGAAACTGCCTTATTGAAAATATCAGATGAAATATACAAAAATATAGATAATAAGAAAATATCATTGCTACTACTACTCGATCTTTCTAAAGCTTTTGATAGTGTACACCATACCATCTTATTAGAAAAATGCAAAAAAATGAACATTGACCCAAGCTGGTTCGAGAACTATTTAAAAAACCGCTACCAGTCAGTCAGAATAAAAGATGTAGTCTCAAGTCGCAAGAAGGTATTGTTTGGGGTCCCTCAGGGATCGATCCTAGGACCTATACTTTTTCTAATATATGTAAACGATCTAGTAAAATATTTACCTAACTGTTATGTCATTCAATATGCTGACGATACTCAAATCTTAATTGAAGGAGAAATTAATGATTTAGAAAATATTATTCGTAGAGCAGAAGAAATTTTGTATATAGCTAAACGTTACTTTCTAAAAAATGGTCTGTTACTTAATGAAACTAAAACCCAATCTATTCTTATCGGATCCAGACAATTATTATCAGAAGTTGATGACAATCTTCATATAAATTTTAACGGTAATATCATTAAGCCAATGAACTCGGTAAAGAACCTAGGTGTCTATTTTGACCGTTACATGAATTTTGAAATGCATATAGATGAAATTTATAAAAAAAGTAATGGGTACTCTAATATATCTAAATAGGGCAAAAGACTCATTTGAAACATCAACTCGTATAATAATTGTCCAGTCCTTAGCTATGAGTTTAATTAATTACTGTCTCAAAGTTTGGGGATGTACAAATAAGACTCAATTACAAAGAATACAAAAGTTACAAAACTTTGCAGCACGAGTGGCTGTTGGCAATGTAAGAAAATACGAGCACATCTCTCCTGTTTTAAAAGATCTAGAATGGATAAAGATTAGAGATAAATATGTTTTTGATATATGTACCTTTGTTTTTAATATACTAAGAAACAATCTTCCTGATTGCTTGTATAATTTTTCTACAGTAAGCTCAGTTACCGGGTTAACTACCCGTCAAGGGGAAGATTTATTAGTACGAAGGTCTAAAACTGATATTGGCTCAAGAGATATAAACATTCGTGGACCTCATTTATATAATCAGCTTCCCAGAGAACTAAAAAATGCTGGTTC
>JAXCGZ010002418.1:0-42500 GCA_037179515.1 Halocaridina rubra | reverse complement strand
TTCTTTCTCCAAGACGCTGAACATTTATGCCTCATATATCCCTCTTCAAGAAAGAGATTGCAGAAAAAAAAGCTTCTTGGTGTAATAACCCTTGTTAGCTCAGTAGGTTCGGTAAGCCCACAACTAGATATGAGGGGTCTATAATGGAACAGTATTTTTTACAAACAGCACCTTTGCATATATATATATATATATATATATATATATATATATATATATATATATATATATATATATATATATATATATATATATATATATATATATATATATATATATATATATATATATATATATATATATATATATATATATATATATATACACACACACACACACACATACAACTTTATCTTGAAAACTTATCACATGGAATGCAAAGGTTTTTATTTCTAGTTAAACAAAAAAAAATAGTGAGGGTCTCAGGAACCTACCCTAGGATATACCTCACCTCCATACTCAAAAACTGGATCCTTCAAGGTGTTGAAAGAGCAAGAATTCGAGTGTTCTCCAAGGCTGATGTCATAAACACCAAATTCTCCCATCCGTACTCCACTTGCTTGGCATAACCTTTAAATGATTGGAATGGGAAGAGTTGCTTTGAAGTTGTGAAATTAAATAAATAAAGAGAGGATATAGTCTTGGATTATGTTAATGAATGATTAAGATTTGTATTGTTTTTTTTTATTGCATATTTTTGTAATTATTAATCTCAGTGTGAACACCAAAATGTCTTTTGCAACAGATATTTTTTGTAACTGAGTTTCTTGGTATAATCCATAAGGTAATATCGAAGTCCAAGACTTATATCCTTGAATCTCTTAGCAATTACTATATCTGTCCATCTATCTATCCATCTATCTATCTCTGTACTCGCGTGTGATTACCTAATTGTGTTTACGGGAAAGAGCCCAAAGCTCGTATCTTCCCGTCTCCTCATCGGTTCCATTTTAGACTTAGTGATACTTATCATACCTGTCCTTAAAACTATGGATTGAGATAGCATTAACTACCTCCTCGCTTAGCCAATTCCAATTATCAACTACTCTTACACTGAAAAAGTATTTCCTTACATCCTGCAAACAAGTTTTCTTACGAAGCTTCAAACTATGACCTCTAGTTCTAGAGCCAGCCATATCAAAATATCGATCCCTATCCACTCTATCATAACCATGAAGGAATTTAAAGACTGTCACCATATCCCCCCTCAATCTTCTAGCTTCGAGTGATGGTAAGTCTAATTCCCTCAGCCTCTCATCATAACTGTGATTGCGTATTTCTGGCACCAGTTTCGTGGCATGTCTTTGAACTCTTTCAAGCTTAGCTATGTGCTTTTTCAAGTGCGGATTCTAAAAGGGGGCTGCATATTCAAGTTTTGGTCTCACATAGGTTACATAAATATTTCTGAACATTTCTTTGTCCATGTGCCTGAAGGCTACCCTTACATTTGATATGAAGGCATATGCTGCCCTTACTATGTCATTTATAGGTATATCTGGAGACAAATCTGCTAGTATGTTTACTCCTAGATCTCTCTCATTTTCTGTGTCTTAAAGTTGTACTCCAGCCACCGAGAAGTCAAACTTGGGCCTTCTTGCACTTGTACCCATTACCTTACATTTTGAAGTATTGAAATTCATTAGCCACTTTTCTGACCACTCATGCAGACTACTTAGATCTTCCTGTAGTTCTCTACCATTGTTCTCGTTTCCTGCTCTATGTGTGTATAATTATTCGTTCATTACAAAAATTATATTGACATTTAAAAGACTGTAGAATAACAAGCGCTCTCACATACTAGCGAGCAATCTATATCAGTTAGACATAACACCAATTATTTCTATAGACCTACTTACACTTCCTCATCCACGGGAATGAAGTTTGCAAAATTGTCTGAGAGTACCAGAGTCCAGGAATGCTTCGTGTTCATAGTTAAGTTGTATTCCTTTCCAGCGCTGATATTCGTACGGTATTCCAGAGGGCACTGGAACACCAAAAAAAATGGAAATTCATGTAAAATGAAGAAAGTAGGCCACAATCCCCCGGCTCTGACATGTCTGTGTCCACTCTCATTCGAGTGGGGGTGTAATAGTGACACATGAAACTTTTTTTTTTTAGGGTGGGAGGGCATGTTCTGCTGGAGTCGGATACTTTTTGGCCCCGCCGTTTTGGCCCGGTCCTTTTGGTGCCGTGAATGGTATCTTTCCTAAATAAAAAAAGATAAAAAAAATAGGTTAATAAACACTAACTTAACCTAACCTAACCTAGGTTTGGTTTGATAAATGTTGATTTTTTTTTTTTTATTTAGTAAAGGCACCATTCACGAATCCAAAAGGTTTGCGCCAAGACGGCATCGCCAAATTGTCTCATCCCGGTTAGGCCCTGTTCCCATTGACTTTGAAGTCGCCTCTTAAGATCTGCCAGGAATACGAGGGCATTATTCCCTCTCCCCGAACCCCCGGAATATATGGATTAATACATAAGTAAATAAACAAAAATATATATTTATACAGAATGACTTTAGGGCATAATTATATATGACAAAAATTATAATGATCATAATATATATAATCGTGTGTGTGTGTGTGTATATATATATATATATATATATATATATATATATATATATATATATATATATATATATATATATATATATATATATATATATATATATATAATGTTTTTACCCCGACAGGGACTCGAACCTAGGACTTGTAATTACCAAGTCAAGGCGCTACCAACTAGTAATTACAAGTCCTAGGTTCGAGTCCCGGTCGGGGTAAAAAAATTATTCATATTTTCACATATGTAATGTGCTTATATGGTTATATATATATATATATATATATATATATATATATATATATATATATATATATATATATATATATATATATATATATATATATATATATATATATATATATATATATAAAATGGCAGTTAAATCTAAGATAGATACAACAATAACTAAGTCAATGAATACAAAAAGAAAAACACAACCTGGAACACCAAGTGATAGATCAATTAATTTATAAATTATATATAAGAAAAAGATGGCGTTATTGTATAAGGGATGACTTGCAATGGAAGGGTATTGATGAAAATGAAGCACAGAACAGAAATAGATGGAGACGACTCATTTACAACGGCGACCCCATATAAAAATGGGTTAAAGCTGAGAAGAAGATGTAATTAAAAGATAAATGAGTACTTAAAGAAAAACAGTAATGAATTATTTAGTTGATTATATAATTAACCTTATAATTAATATATGAAATTAACTCTGGCTGGTACTGACCCCATAACAATCCCCATTAAGTGTGTAGAACCCCAGTTCCTTCGGATAATTAGAGGTCACCCTTAAATATGCTTCATCAACACCCAGGCTGGTCAGGTCAAAGCCCATGAACTCATCCACGCCGGGGTCTTCAAGGAAAGCCCTGCCCATTTTTCCTTGACCTGCAAGGGAAAATTATATTTTTTAAGGATCAGTTAAAGATTAGTTACCCCAGAGCATTAACTGACCCGGTAAATAGTAAGGTCAGGTTAGATTAGATTATAAATTAGGATTGATTAATGCCTAACCTAACCGTACCCTAGTAACCTAACCTAACCTAATAATTTGCAAGGTTATTTGATGTTCTGGGGGTCGCTAATCTTTATCAGATCCAGTTATGATATTTGATGGGAATATTCTTCACATATCCTGCATATCACCATTTGTTCGAATATTTCCTCATGTTTCACTATAATTTTTCACTACAATATTTCTTTGCTTCACTATATTGCTTTTTATTTCATGTTTAATTTTTCCGTGTATGACAAATGTGATATTTTGCCCTCATATCACTCTAATATTTCCCTCTTTTTCACGTCTGTAGTTTACGTTAATCACTTCAGTATTTCACGTTATTTCATTTCAATATTCCGCATTAATATTTCATGTTCTTTTCGTTTATTTCACATTAATATTTCGCTTTAATATTCCACGTGGCACATGGGACGTGTCACGCCACTTCTGTGTGAATGGTTTCATATATTTCTAGAAGTTCTTTTTCAACTGGCATGCCACGTGGCATGCCACGTGCTACGTGCCACTTTGGTGTGAAAGCGGCCTTAGACTCATAAGGGATTAGAGGCAATTTTGCTTTATTTTTTCTTTTAGAGTGATAGTTGTGTAGAAATAATTCTGTGGCAGTAACCCTGTTATAAGACTTGTGTGTACTCTGGTGAAGTTCAAAATTATATTTGGACAGAATTAGAATTGCGCTATCTGGCAACACTGATAGGAAAACATCGAATCCATTAATACATTTCAACAGAATGTTTGTCAATGCATTATGTTAAGAAACTGCAGCATTAATAAAAATCACTGGATCCAGTAACGCTTTTAGCCAGTGTAACACCCTCCTGTCATCTAGTTTGTATTTGGTTACAATTATAAAAAAAAAAAAATCACCAGATCTATGCAGTACCCTTGGGCAGTGTGACACCTTCCCGTAATTTCGTTAATGTAGAATTAATTTCAACTCGTTATCTTTGATATGATATAAGTATGTGCTTATTTTTACTGATATGATGATGGCCTTGAATTTTAATTGAGGTCACTCAATCTTTCAGTATAAACATTCACTCACTTATAAACTGCTCCCTGATTCCTAGTTACCAGTGGTGTTCCACAGGGTCCTGTTCTTTTTACTTACACTGTTCCTTTTTCTTCATCGCTGATCCTCTCCAGTCCCTGTCTTCCTCATTATCTCCTCTAGTTCACTCACTCAGTCTTTCGTTTTATCATCAGTTATTCATATATTAATAAATTCATTCACAGTTCCTCTGAAACAGTTCAGCATTTGTTATTAATGAAATATTCATTATCTCGCTCACTCTTAACTTTTGATTGAGTTATGACTATTCAGTCACTCATTCATTCATCAATGTAATGTATTTTCATAATCTAACTCACTCATTGGTTCACTAAATATCTATAAATGGGTTATATTCATTCACTCCTTTCGAATGAACAAACTCACTCATTCACACAACTCACCTATGATATATAAATCATTCTGAAATATATCACTCAGCAATACACTCAATTTCAATTTGTCTGAAGTCACTTACCTTCGCTCATATAATTCTATAATTCGTTATTTTAATATGAATCCCTAAAGATTTTCTATGTATTTTTCACTACATGGATATATACATTCATATGTAGAAATGCACAGATAGAGAGTATTTATTTATTTATTTATTTATTTATGGAAATTATTTTAAGTTTCACCGTGAAAGAATTACCATCTTGGACCAAGAATTCTTTCCTAATGATATAAATTCACTATTAAAAAAAAAAAATATTAATAATCACATATTTGTATTTAAATATCAACTAAGAATGTGAAATTAATTTTACTTTTCATTAAAAGCATGTTATATGAGGGAATAATTACTAATAACTCGAGATATAAACATTATCAATATGTTTGGGTCTCAACACATCACCTTGGGATAGACTATATCACTGTCGCTTATTGCTAGCTACTGAGCAAGTGAACTCTCTCCTCTTCTAGATATAGTTGAACTTTTACTTTCATTAAGTTTTGAGGTCTCAAATTTATTTGTATTTGCTAAATAAACTGTGATTTATTTTTTTTTGCACATTAATATAATTTATTTGTGGTTATTAGCGTAGATTATATGTCTTTTAAAATGTAGACAGTGAAAAGATTTGGAAAGGAGAGAGCGCCTTTGCCTTTAGCTTTAGGCCATGTTCAAAAGCACTGTCGCCAGATCAGTAAGAAACTTGTATGACTCATTTAAGCTCCAAAATTAAAATAAAGTTTTCGTTGAATAAAAATACAGTATATGTATAGTGTTCGTGGTATGTAATAAGTAATATCGTCAGATTATCTTCCGAAAGTTTAATTTTGACTTAGGAAAGTATGTATATGATAATTCCTATATCCGATATCTAACTGCAGTCGTATCGGTCATTTTATCATTAACTTAGAGTTCTTTGTTTGTGGTGCAAGAAGAAGAGAGGAAGAAGCACTAGATGTAAACAAAAGAGCAAATGTGAGTACACGAATGTAAAAGAAGTACGAGTAGCAAAGAAAAATGAGAGAGAGAGAGAGAGAGAGAGAGAGGAGAGAGAGAGAGAGAGAGAGAGAGAGAGAGAGAGAGAGAGAGCCGTTCTGGTAAAAGGTTCAACAAAACTAGTTTCCTTTCACTTTGTAAGCTTGAACTTGTGCAGTTTCAAGTTTTATTTACGAATTACTGACCTCTCTCTCTCTCTCTCTCTCTCTCTCTCTCTCTCTCTCTCTCTCTCTCTCTCTCTCTCTCTCTCTCTCTCTCTATATATATATATATATATATATATATATATATATATATATATATATATATATATATATATATATATATATATATATATATATATATATATATATATATATATATATATATATATATATATATATATATATATATATATATATATATCGTCATCTCAGAGCCTAGTCCTCTATATCTTTGGGCCCTCTGTACTTTGTTTTTTCTATCTTTTTTTTTTTACATTACCTCATCTCTGCCTTGTCCTTAACCTTTTTCTTTTCCTTCGTCTTGGTATTTTCTCGTGCCCGGGCCTTCCTTGATGAAGGCAGTTTCTGCCTGTCCCGGTGTCACCAAAAAAAAAAAATAAAATATATATATATATATATATATATATATATATATATATATATATATATATATATACATATATATATATATATATATATATATATATATATATATATATATATATATATATATATATATATATATATATATATATATATATATATATATGATAGTGATTACAACAATATGAACGTTACTGCCATCTTAATTCAAATTGTAAGAGAATCTGGCGAGGAAATTCTGAATGAACCAATTTAGTGACTCCATCATGAAAGTCACAAAAAAAAAAAAAAAATCAAAGGTATCACTGCACGCTTCCTAACCTTTATTCAGCTGATTTTCGACCATTTTTCAGATATATACGTTCATTTTACGCCAGGAATTTTCGACCATTTTTCAGATATATACGTTCATTTGACGTCCGGGGCCCCCATTAACCTATGGCTATTAGTGACCGTTCCGCACTTAACATCGAAAAATTACTTAGAAAGTTCTGCTAACAAAAGATGCGGAGTTCGGGAGAAAGAGCGAGAATACTACTACTACTACTACTACTAATAATAATAATAATAATAATTATTATTATTATTATTATTATTATTATTATTATTATTATTATTATTATTATTATTAATGTTGTTATTATAGTAATAATAATAATAATAATAATAATAATAATAATAATAATAATAATAATAAATGTTATTATTATTATTATTATTATTATTATTATTATTATTATTATTATTATTATTATTATTATTATTATTGTTATTGTTATTATTATTATTATTATTATTATTATTATTGTTGTTGTTTTAGTAATAATAATAATAATAATAATAATAATAATAATAATAATAATAATAATAATAATAATGATAATAATAATAACAATAATAGTAACAACAACACGGGGAAGCCTTTTCAGCGCCAGGTTCTTGTAATTCACGGAGGTCGAACAAAAAACAGTAACAAAAAAATATCATGTAACAGACGAGATTAAACCAAAAAACTCGATTCCTATGTCATCATCCGCAATGATGACGTCATCATACCTGATAATAAGGCCACCAGCATTTCGAATATTATATTTATTCTATATAAAGATGAATTAACCTTCGCATCTTGGTGGATCTGTGTTAAGCTTCGCCTCTCCACTTTAGAGGGCAGCCAGTTGTATCCGCATTGATTTGCACAACATTTCTTCTCCAGAATCTCTTTAGGGAACAAGGAAATGAAAGAGTCGTTTCACTCATAAGGTAGACCCTTTTAACTTGGTTGGTTTCTTGAGTTTACCATTAGATATATGAGGTCAATGGTGGAACTGTATATATATATATATATATATATATATATATATATATATATATATATATATATATATATATATATATATATATATATAGATGTGTGTGTGTGTATTTATATATATATATATATATATATATATATATATATATATATATATATATATATATATATATATATATATATATATATATATATATATATATATATATATATATATATATATATATATATATGAAACTGTGTGTATAAAATATTCAGCTTTCATTAAAACCCATACATGCTCAGAGGTAAAAAAAAAAACTACACATACATGCAAACACACACACACAGACAGACACCATATATATTCCTTAGTTTACGTGATATACGTATAAAAATTTTCTTTCATTTTATAACTCAAATAATATCTCAAATGATAATTCCCATAAAATATAAACTGACTCTCGGTAGCCAACGCACACACAAAAACATATAAATAACTGGAAAAAGCTCAAAGACACGCTACCAACTGGTGCCAGGAATAAGCAATCTCAATTATGAGGAGAGACTGAGGGAATTAAACTTACCATTACTCGAAGTTTTAAAAATAAGGAGAATATGGTGACGGTTTTTATATTCTTTCATGGTTTATTACAGAGTGGATACGGATTGATATTTTGATATGGGTGGCTCTAAAACTATAGGTCATACTTTGAAGCTTCGTATAAAAACTTCTTTGAAGGATGTAAAGAAGTCCTTTTCTCTTCTTTTTTTTTTTTTTTTTTGCATAAGAATAGTTGACGAATGGAATTCGCTAAGTGAGGAGGTAGTTAGTGTTAACTCAATCCATAGTTTTAAGGACAGATGTTATCAGTATCATTGATTATAAAAATGTAACCGAGTTACGAGCATGGGGATCTTTCATGTAAGCACAATAAGGTAATTGCAATTAAGTAAATTACACACACACACTCATATATATATATATATATATATATATATATATATATATATATATATATATATATATATATATATATATTTTTTTTTTTTTTTTTTTTTTTTTTTTTTTTATGATTGTGACACCAGGATGGGCCAAAAATATTATGAAATAAACCAGCCCTCATCGGGCTTGGGCACACACACACACACACACACACACACACACACACACACAGTAACAAACTTATTAGAATTCTATGATGAGGTAAGCCGAATCTTACAGGAAAGAGAGGGCTGGGCAGATTGCATATTCCTAGACTTCCAGAAAGCGTTTGACACTGTTCCACATGGGAGACTTATTAGGAAGCTGCAAGCAATGGCTAGAATAGGTGGAAATGTTTTGGAATGGATAAAAACTTACTTAGAAGGAAGGGAACAGAGGGTTAGAGTAAGACACTCAGTGTCTGAATGGAGAAGAGTTAGTAGTGGAGTTCCACAGGGTTCAGTTTTAGGGCCACTTTTGTTCCTTGTATATGTAAATGACCTACCAGAGTCTGTGAATTCATTCATGAATATGTTTGCAGATGATGCAAAGATTGTGAAGAAAGTAAAAAACGAGAACAATGGTAGAGAACTTCAGGAGGATCTAAATAATCTGCATGAGTGGTCAGAAAAGTGGCTAATGAAATTCAATACTTCAAAATGTAAGGTAATGAGAATGGGTACAAGTGCAAGAAGGCCCAAGCTTGACTGCTCGGTGGCTGGAGTACAACTTCAAGAGACAGAAAATGAGAGAGATCTAGGAGTAAACATACTGGCAGATTTGTCTCCAGAAAAACATATAAATGGCATAGTAAGGGCAGCATATGCATTCTTATCAAATGTAATGGTAGCCTTCAGGCACATGGACAAGGAAATGTTCAGAAATATTTATGTAACCTATGTGAGGCCAAAACTCGAATATGCAGCCCCCTTTTGGAATCCACACTTGAAAAAGCACATATCTAAGCTTGAAAAAGTTCAAAGACATGCCACGAAACTGGTGCCAGAAATACGCAATCTCAGTTATGATGAGAGGCTGAGGGAATTAGACTTACCATCACTCGAAGCTAGAAGAGTGAGGGGGGATATGGTGACAGTCTTTAAATTCCTTCATGGTTATGATAGAGTGGATAGGGATTGATATTTTGATATGGCAGGCTCTAGAACCAGAGGTCATAGTTTGAAGCTTCGTAAGAAAACTTGTTTGCAGGATGTAAGGAAATACTTTTTCAGTGTAAGAGTAGTTGATAATTGGAACTGGCTAAGCGAGGAGGTAGTTAATGCTATCTCAATCCATAGTTTTAAGGACAGGTGTGATACGTATGACTAAGTATAAAATGGAACCGATCAGGAGACGGGAAGATACGAACTTTGGGCTCTTTCCCGTAAACACAATTAGGTAATTACATATATATATATATATATATATATATATATATATATATATATATATATATATATATATATATATATATATATCTGTGTGTGTGTGAATAACACTGAACTGTTGCCATACAAGCTGTAATGGTTGGAAAATGCCCATTAAAGAAAACAACGACAAAATATTTGAAGTACTTATTAATTCCGTGACCTTATCTGCTCTCCATCTCAAAGTACAATCGTACTTTGAGAAGGTGACCAGATAAGGTCACGAAATTAATAAGTACTTCAAATATTTTGTCGTTGTTTTCTTTAATGGGCATATTCTTACCATATATATATATATATATATATATATATATATATATATATATATATATATATATATATATATATATATATATATATATTGACACAGTATTATGCAAGCGATGTCATTTTGTGTATATATATCTTTATATTACATAAGCACATTATTTTATTTTGAAAACATGAAACACTTTTCCATGGCTCAGATTCGAACTTAGGATACATAATCAGCGTGCCAAGGTGCTACTAATTACACCACTAAAGGTATAAGAGAAGAAGCAAACCTCTCAGTTGCCTGCTAAGCAAGCAAATGAACGTATTCTACTGAATGCCTATGTTCGTTTTACTGTTTCTACCCGACCTCACTCGTGACATGTTTTCGCATTTAATTCAATTATTTTATTTATATCGTGTCAGCGTAAAATTACCTTTGGTTTTGGTAACACTGCATAATCATATGCAGAAAAAAAAACCTTTACACAACGGAATAATCACATTTGTGTATCAAATTCAGTTATCAGATTTATTTTTTATGCCGGATATATAACGTAGTTTTAGGGCTAGGACCGTTCAGTGCTGCTGAGACCAGCATAACGAGTGGGAGGTTTATTCACTCCCTTCCTCGACAGAGCCAGTGCCTGATTAACTTTTCGAAGGTTAGGTTAGGTAGAATTACATTCTACTGGCTGCCCCCAGAGCGGTTATATAAATTTTAGGTACTATTTATGTAAATATAATTTATAATTAAAGGTGTGTTTTACTTTATTTACTGATTAGCAAGAAGCATGATTTTTTTTCGAAAAAACACGTAGATCATCTTTATACAGAATTTATCAATATAATCAGAGAATTTTAAGTCTTTCATATTTTTGGGATTTGCAAGGATATCTCGGGTCAAGAATATATAAGTTTAGATTAAGGTTTAAACAATAAACAGTAAGATGGATGGATGAATAGGGAAAAAAAACAATGGATGCACATGGTATATCAGTTGAGCAGGGATGAGAGAGTGCAATAGAGAGGAATGAGTAAAGAAAGAATGTTTATAGGTGACACGGGCCAAAGGGATTTCTCATGTCAGTTGGGACAGATAATTGTGGGGGCGTTGTTATGTGATGAAGTATAATGGGGATAAACCAGCTGTAGTTGTTGGATCGCATGGCAGAAGGTCCTTACCTACTTGCCCTGTGGATGACCCAAGCAGGATGGTGTAGGGGAAGGGAATTAAGGCAACCCTTTATCCCCAAGGATTTAGAGGAGTGAATGAGGTATGCTTAGCTTATGGTGAATGTTTGTGCTTTGACTCAACCACCCCTCTTATAAGAGAGATTGAAACTATGATGCAAAATTAACAAAATTTATTATAATCTTCATTTTGCATGTTTATTTTGAGTTTTTTCTCTTTACCATAGGACGTATCCAACCAGAACAGAATTTCAATAAGGAAAATTTAAAGTTTTTTGTATTTTCCTTTCCATATTTGTGCTCATTCTGCGATAAATCCAGGTTTTAAGTATTTACATAAATATTTCAATTCTGATTAGAGTCTTGGCAGAACTGTGTATGTTCATGCTGCATTGCCCAATTTACAAACATACCAATAACACTCATTTAGAAATATAGCACATGGCCATTTGGCATTTATGTCCTGTAGAAAGCTTGATATAATTTCGTTTTTTCGATATGTAGTCCTACCACGCTGAATTACTACTGCTATTTATTATTATTATTATTATTATTATTATTATTATTATTATTATTATTATTATTATTATTATTATTATTATTATTATTATTATTATTATTATTATTATTATTATTTCAGACTGGGTGTACAGTATATTCAACAACAATCATGGCTACCTCCACTCCCTTCAACGTGACTGGACCAAACTTCGAATACTATGGGTAAGATGGAAGTGATTACCTAATTGTGATTACCTAATTGTGTTTACGGGAAAGAGCCCAAAGCTCGTATCTTCCCGTCTCCTCATCGGTTCCATTTTATACTTAGTCATACTTATCATACCTGTCCTTAAAACTATGGATTGAGATAGCATTAACTACCTCCTCGCTTAGCCAATTCCAATTATCAACTACTTTTACACTGAAAAAGTATTTCCTTACATCCTGCAAAGCAGTTTTCTTACGAAGCTTCAAACTATGACCTCTAGTTCTAGAGCCAGCCATATCAAAATATCGATCCCTATCCACTCTATCATAACCATGAAGGAATTTAAAGACTGTCACCATATCCCCCCTCACTCTTCTAGCTTCGAGTGATGGTAAGTCTAATTCCCTCAGCCTCTCATCATAACTGAGATTGCGTATTTCTGGCACCAGTTTCGTGGCATGTCTTTGAACTTTTTCAAGCTTAGCTATGTGCTTTTTCAAGTGCGGATTCCAAACGGGGGCTGCATATTCGAGTTTTGGCCTCACATAGGTTACATAAATATTTCTGAACATTTCCTTGTCCATGTGCCTGAAGGCTACCCTTACATTTGATAAGAATGCATATGCTGCCCTTACTATGCCATTTATATGTATTTCTGGAGACAAATCTGCCAGTATGTTGACTCCTAGATCTCTCTCATTTTCTGTCTCTTGAAGTTGTACTCCAGCCACCGAGTAGTCAAGCTTGGGCCTTCTTGCACTTGTACCCATTCTCATTACCTTACATTTTGAAGTATTGAATTTCATTAGCCACTTTTCTGACCACTCATGCAGATTATTTAGATCCTCCTGAAGTTCTCTACCATTGTTCTCGTGTTTTACTTTCTTCACAATCTTTGCAGCTCGAAGACTCCTTCCAGCCTGAGACATTAATAGAAACCCAGAAAACACTACGGAAGACTGCACCGCATACTAACCACATTTGCCACCAACTCTTCATACACTCCCTGAGAGTGTATGAAGTGGGGGAAAGCCCAGGATCTGCAGTGATTTTCCTTAACGACTCGGGGTTGTTTGGCCAGGCAGCTCAGAGAACAATAACAACTGGTTAATTTTTTTATACATGACTATCTTTTTTATAGTTTATGGCCTGTAACAGCCACAAGTACATGACGTTGCAAGATGAAATATCTTTGCATTAATATAGTTTTGTTCTATTCCAACAGCTACGAGGTGAAAATGAACGGCTGGAACACGCCTTCCGAGTATCTCTCTTACGTGGATAAACACTGGTTACAGTTTGAAGCTCCCAATCCCATGTTACACCATCTTTTGGGTGTGCTCTATATCATCCTTACCATCACCTCGTGTATAGGCAATGGAGCTGTTATTTGGATATTCCTTGGGTAATTCTTACATACTATGTGTTTCTTAGTCTTGACTGTGTTGTTTAAATCATTTACTGCCTACTTTTAAAGAGGTAACTATGTATTTGTATTTGGGAATAACATTTGTTCTTTAGAGCTGTATATAATTTAAGCAATTTGCATCTTTGTTCCGTTTGACTGAATAATATTTAGAAATTTACAAAATGCCAAAAGTTCTTATCATCAAAATATGAATGTTGATTTGTGGAAACTATCACGGGGTTTACTCTTTCCATAACTGTTATCTCCATACATATTTATTATGAGAATGAGATTCTTATTTTCCTTCTTTCAGTACCAAGAGCCTGAGGACACCATCCAACATGCTTATCGTCAACCTGGCATTAGCAGATTTTATCATGATGTTGAAAACTCCTGTTTTTATTATTAACAGCTTTAATGAAGGTCCCGTGATGGGCCGATTAGGATGTCAAATTTATGGTCTGATGGGAGCCTATACAGGACCTGGGGCTGCATGTACTAATGCTGCAATTGCATTTGACAGATACAAGTAAGGTTCAGGTAACTTTAGTGAAAAGTATGATATAAACAACCCATGAAATTGATTTTGTTACTCAGTCTTTTCTGAACTAAAGTAAGGACTGTTCTAGTTCCTCTTTTCCATTTAGTTTATGATAGGTTACTCCTCTGTGAGGAGGTCCTCTTAGTTACAGCCGAAGTCTGTGGTCAAAAAGGTTAACCTCAGCATATGTAAGAGAGCTAAATTAGACACATATTGTCCAACTTCACAGAATATTTTATACCTTATTCAATACAGTTATATAATTCCATTACAATCTTGTCATTATTATTTATATTCGTCACACGTGAATGCTGCAAAGCATTTAAAATTATATTGCGTTATTTTGTAATGATATGTCAAGCAATTTTATATTCAGGCATTCCTTCATAAGCAACAGTTATGAAAGATAAATTATCTCTCTCTCTCTCTCTCTCCTCTCTCTCTCTCTCTCTCTCTCTCTCTCTCTCTCTCTCTCTCTCTCTCTCTCTCTCTCTCTCTCTCTCTCTCTCTCTCTCTCTCTCTCTCCTCTCTCTCTCTCTCTCTCCAACAGGACTATTACGAATCCAATGGACGGTCGGCTTACCAAAGGTCAAGTCACTGGTATCCTTCTGTTTATTTATGCCTGGATTACACCATGGGTCATGATGCCTTACTTTGAAATTTGGAATCGATTTGTCCCAGGTGAGTAGATCGTTTTCTTCAAGGCTTGAATATATTATTGTTTTTTGTTGTTCCGGTTTTACTTTACAGACTCCCTTTTCAACCAAGGGCTAGGACGGTTGCCTTCTTGCGAAGGACTTGTTTTGGCAGATGTAATCGTTACCCTGAGTGCATGCCCTTACTAACCTCAGACAGCAACGGGGCGCGAACCCTCGACCTGACGCCTCAGAGTCGCGGACGCCACCACTTGAGCCACGGTGACTACTTTAATATATTATTAATATCATTCATTTATCAGTGTGGCCGAGTGGTAACGCTCGTGACTTTGACTCGTTAGGTCGTGGGATCAAAGCCCACCACATCTGAAGGTTGGAGGGGCCTTCATCAAGGGTAATGGTCGTACTTGTTAAAGCCAAAGTACTTCGTAAGAAGGCACCTTCCTAGTCCTTAATAGAAAAGGGAATCTGTGACGTAATACCAATCACACATTATGCAGTCAAGAATATTTATTTTGAATGTAATGATATGAATTATTGTATCCTTCGATATACTAGTGTACTTCGTTGAGTGTTACATTTCCTAACATTATGGCCCGATTTATTAAACAGTGTAAACCTAGGATACAATATTGTTAGTTAGTTAGACACACAAATGGACTTCATAAACGCATCTGACTTGGTTCTGTGTATGGCTAGGATCCCACATGGGATCCTAGCCATACACAAAACCGCGTCAGATGCGTTTATGAAATCCATTTGTGTGTCTAGATAACTAACAATATCGTATCTTAGGTTTACACTGTTTAAGAAATCGGGCCTATATCTAGCACTATGGTTGCCATAATTGTGATTCTGGTAATATCTCGATTAAAAAGTTAAGTTTTTTAGACCCGAGATGTACACTCTACCATGCTTCTGATTTCTCTAATAACGAGCCTAAATCTTTTTCTTCTTTACCTAGAGATATTCCTACTGAGTTGCACCTTAAGCTGTTTTGGTCACAATCTTTGTATCATCACTCTGGTAGGTCATTTACATATACAATGAACAAAAGTGGCCCTAAAACTGAACCCTGTGGAACTCCACTACTAACTCTTCTCCATTCAGACACTGAGTGTCTTACTCTAACCCTCTGTTCCCTTCCTTCTAAGTAAGTTTTTATCCATTCCAAGACATTTCCACCTATTCTAGCCATTGATTGCAGCTTCCTAATAAGTCTCCCATGTGGAACAGTGTCAAACGCTTTCTGGAAGTCTAGGAATATGCAATCTGCCCAGCCCTCTCTTTCCTGTAAGATTCGGCTTACCTCATCATAAAATTCTAATAAGTTTGTTACTGTTGATCTACCTTCTCTGAAGCCATGTTGCCTCACTGACAAAAAGTTGAAGGATTCTAAGTGAAGAGAGATATGTTTCCTTAGTAGTTTCTCCATAATTTTGCAAACTATGCTGGTCAAGGAAACTGGTCTATAGTTCAGAGCCGTGTCCCTCCTTCCCTTTTTGAAGATAGGTATCACGTTTGCTTGTTTCCAGCATCTTAGAATCTCCCCCGACTCCAGTGACTTTTTAAATATGATACTTAGTGCCACTGATATTGAGTTTGCGCATTTTTTAAGCACATGAGGGGATATGTCATCAGGACCTGTAGCTTTATGAACATCTAAATCCATCAGCGCTTTGCATACCTCTGTGGCTGTAAGGTTGATGTTTTTTAATACCGGCCCTTGAGCTTCTATCACTGCAATTTGAGGGGGTGGGGTATTTTCTACTGTAAATACTGACTGAAACTACTTGTTCAATTCTTTGCAGATCTCTTCATCCGTCTCAGTGATGCTTCCATCCGCTCTCTTTAGCCTTAAAACCTGTTCTTTTACCTTCAGTTTTCCTCTGATAAAGCTGTGGAAAAGCTTGGGATTTGCTTTAGCCTTCCTGGTGATGTCCCTCTCATAGTCCCTCTCTGCCTCTCTCCTTTTACTTAGGTAGTCATTTCTTGCTCTTTTGTAGGTTTGCCAGGCATTTATGTTTTTTCTCCTCCTATACCTTTTCCAGCATTTGTCTCTCCACTCCTTAGCTCTTTTACACCCATTATCGAACCATTTCTCTCTGCCATGAATTACACCTACTTTGGTGACAGGTATGCAGCAATCTACTATCTTCCCATATTTCTCACAAAAGATGTCATACATTTCTTGTACATATTTGTTGTAAAATAAGGTTCTCCAGTCAATAACTGCAAAAAGCTCATTCATTTTGATGTAATCTCCTTTCGGATAGTTTCTCCTCATGTCCTCAGTGCCTCTACTCTCAGGAAGAATATCTTCAATGATATACTCCATCAACAACACACAGTGGTCACTCTTTCCAATTGGTGGTTCATACTCAATTTTTTCAATATCCAACACATTATCTGTTAACACTAGATCAAGTAGTGATGGCTCATCCCCACCCCTGGCCCTTGTTGGTTCCATTACATGTTGGTGTAGGAAATTCCCTTGTACGCAATCTAGGAATCTTGCCCCGAATGAGTCCTCACCACTGTGTGGGTCAAGATTTATCCAATCTATCTCTTTATGATTAAAGTCTCCCATAATCAAAATCCTACATTTTTTTCCTGTGCCATGTTAACAACTGAGTTTATGACTTCAATAGTACCTATATGACTCTCCTCATAAACTTCAAGCCTATTTTGGTTCCTTGGTGGGTTGTATACAACAGTTATTATAATGCTCTCTGACCCAGTATTTATGAGAGCAACAAGAAATTCCTTGAACTCACTTTCTATAGCCAAGTTTATTTCTTCGACTTGAATCCTTTCACTTATGAGCAGTGCTATCCCTCCACCAGTCCTCTCAGATCTTTCAACCCTTAGTATTCTGAAGCCCTTAGGAAAAACTGTGACACTGTTTATGTCCTCACTCAACTTAGTCTCTGTAATTGCTACTATATCTTCCTTACTGTTGTGAATCCTATCTTTTAATTCTACTGCCTTACCAGCTAATCCTGATAAACTGTTCCTTTAACTATTTTGATAATTTCTTACATGTAATGAGTCTAAGCTCTTTTTTTTATTTTTATTTTTTACCCAGAGGGATACTTAACGAGCTGTACCTTTGACTACTTATCCGATGGCTCCAGATTCTACGTCGTTGGACTGTGGTTCTGCATGTGGTTTTTGCCTATGTTGATTATCACATCCTGTTACTATATGGTCTACAAGCATGTCGCAGCTCATGAGAAATCGCTTAAGAAGCAGGTTAGAGAAAGTGCTTGATTTATTTGCAAAAGTGCAATATGTGCATTAGTGTTTTTTTTTTCATGATCAGTTTGAATAGATTTACTCAGAAACTTAGCAATCCTTGGTTAAGCTATGCGTTATTAATATGCTAAGAAAAAAAATAGTTTTGTTTAAGGGTGATTAAAGCTTAAGATTTTATCAATGCAGTTACTTATGTTTGGATAAATATAGATAAAAAATAGATATTCGTATCCCTGCCTTTACTTGAATATTCACGGACATGAATTTTGTTTAAATTTCTTCTATTTTATATGCACAGATCGTTTGCTGCTTGTTTCTAAGAGACAGGTTTAAAGAATAGACAAAGTAATGAAGACTTAAAAATATAGAGGGATTAGGCCCTGAGATGACAGGAGATCTGCTTTTTTGTGTGTGACATGGAACTATTTTAAATGTAAAATGAGTATAGAATAGCATTAGACAGTCTATTTCCTTTTATTTTCAGGCTGAGAAGATGAATGTGGACTCCTTGAGATCTGGAGAGAAAGTTAACATGAGGCAGGAGATTCGCGTGGCCAAAGTTGGCATTACATTAACTTCTCTCTTCTTAATCTCTTGGACACCCTATGCCGTTGTGGCCTTTACCTGCACCTTCGGTAGGGAAGATCTGATCACTCCATTCATCTCCATGATCCCAGCATGCACGTGCAAGACTGCAGCCTGCATAGACCCATTTGTTTATGCTATTAATCATCCAAAGTATGTATTAAGAAATGTAATTAAAGTGTTTGAGTATAATTATTACTGATAATAAGCAATTGGATTCTGGAGAAAAAACACTATAACTTGTTTATGGAATATTTTCCATAAAGCAGGCACTGACTACATATCACATTATATGTTTCACAAAGTTATGGCATTAATTATATATCCAGTTTTTCTTATTTGTCTACTTCTTCTCTCATAAAGAACTCTCCATTTTAAAAGAAAAAAAAAAATTAAGCAGAACACGTCTGAAATCTTTCTGTAGTCCTATTTCAAGAGTGATGTAAGCATCATTTTTTTTTACTTAGGTACCGTCTTGCCCTCCAGAAGAAAATGCCCTGGTTCTGCATCCACGAAAAGGAACCCACCTCAGCATCCGATACAGCTTCGGCCCAGACTCAGAATCAAAATCATCCTAATGCATAGAAGAGATTTTGATCCGATTAATCTCCAATAATTGCTGATCTCAATTAATTATTCTATAGTATATACTGTATATCTCTGATTCCTTGTGATCTCTTTCCTAAGGTCTGTGTAGCTCTTGGCCATGTGCTACAAGGTAGCCGAGTTGAAACGCATCATTTTATCTATTATAAGTAAGTTTTATATGATTTATGAGTGTCAGTGCATGATTTTACAATTTCTTTGAGTGTCAGTGTATGTTTTTTGCAATTTCTTTGAGTCCCAGTGTATGCTTATGCAATTTCTTTGAGTGTCAGTGTATGTTCTTTGCAATTTCTTTGAGTGTCAGTGTATGCTTTTGCAATTTCTTTGAGTCCTAGTGTATGCTTATGCAATTTCTTTGAGTGCCAGTGAATGCTTATGCAATTTCTTTTAGTGCTAGTGAATGTTTGTGCAATTTCTTTGAGTGCCAGTGCATACTTGTACAATTTCTTTGAGTTCCAGTGCATGCCATGAGAATTTTTCTTAGTCTTTTACTTTTAAATGAAAATTATCTTGCTGGTCATGAAGTTTGTATTGGTAACTGAGAAATCCATGAAATAACCATTGTTGAAAAGTTTGTGACAACGTGGCTGTTCTTTGCAAGAAGAATTCGATCTGAATTTTAAATACAGTACTCTAACCTGAAAGTATGTAGACACTGCTAATACATGCAGTCCTGGTAAAGAATAAAAATGTATCACCTTGTGGTTCTCCTTCAAGTTATTAGGAATATTATTTATATTTGTTTTCTGAAATGTGACATGTCCCTGTGTTCAAATGATGTTACATCTGATCTTGTTGTACATTATTTTTCTTGAGGTTCTTATGAAAGATATTATCAATATGTTATTTGGCATACTTAGAATCACTCATTATGCTTAGCTCTGGTCACGGAAGTTTGAAAAGGTGTCTCTATCCATATACTGACATGGATCAAATCATGCTGCTAGCCTTAGTTCTACAGATATTGTAGTAAAGTATATTTTTTTTTCTACAGAAAAATATATCTGACTCATAGGCAATGAGGTCAGCATTTATTAATATTTGGAGATGTAAATTGACGATACTTACGAAAACATTAATACGAATATGATTTTGTATATACTCTGAATCTGTCTGTAATACTATTATTAGTTATGAACTAATTAAAATCCCAGCAAATCCTTTACTTCAGAACAGCTTTTTTTTATCCGTTGGAAATTAGTGATGTAGGGAGCAATAGGATGGTAAGCTCTTCTTTCCTGAAGTTTTACACCTATACATAAGTCAGAAAAGGAGGTGATTCAGAAGGTTATGATAAGTCTCGTTTACCTCCTATATTGTAACATTTGTGGACACCCTGCGAACATCAGGATAATATGGTGATACGCTAATTAAATTTGTCGACTCTACCTAGAGACCCTTCATAAAGTAATTTCATGATAATATGTATTATGTAACTAAGCCGATATTGAGGTTTTGCTAGTCTTGGCAATGAAGAGTTCAAGATACATAATACATTTATCTTTAGTGGTGGAAGAACAATAATATTGCCCATATCTTTTTTGCGTGTTTAAGGCGGTTAAAAGCTGTAACCAGTGGTGGTGGAGAAGAAATAATCCCTAGGTCATAAGCCTCAATTTTGTCCCACCTCTCTCACCATGTCCCCTAGCCATCTAAGTCTCACCCCTCTCACCACGTCCCCAAATCATCTCAGTCTCACCCCTCTCACCATGTCCCCAAACCATATCAGTCTCGCCATGTCCCCAAACCATCTCAGTCTCACCCCTCTCACCATGTCCCCAAACCATCTCAGTTTCATCCCCCTCCCCATGTCCCCAACCCTTCTCAGTCATAACTCTCACCATATCCCCAAACCATCAAAGTTTCACCCCTCTCACCATGTCCCCAAACCATCTCAGTCTTATTCCTCTCACCATGCCCCCAGACCATCTAAATTTCACCCTTCCCACCATGTCCCCAAACCATCTCAGTTTCATCCCTCTCACTATGTCCCCAAACCGTACTACCTGCGCTGAACCTCTAATATACAATGATGATGATGATGATGATGATGATTCGGTTTTACGTCACGAATCCCCTTTTCAACTAAGGGATAGGACGGTTGCCTTCTTACGAAGGACTTGTTTTGGCAGATGTAATCGTTACCCTGAGTGTATGCCCTTACTAACCTCAGTCCGTGACGGGGCGCGAACCCTCGACCTGCCGCCTCAGAGTCGCAGACGCTACCATTTTGCCACTGAGACTACTGTGCCTCTAATATACAATATGCATTCTTTATTTTCTCCATCCATATACAAAATTTAATGTGTCAAAATTAGTCCCCATTCGAAAGGGGTGGACAAAGACATGTTGGAGTTGGGGGATTAAGGTTGGATGTCCTTCCTAATACCTCACAGTGGGAACGAACCCTCTTTAGTTGCTTCTCAACTTGTGCACTCTACCACTGAATACCGAGGCCGCCATAAAAACGGATTACTGTATCCGTTTCTTAGTTTTGTAAAACAATTGCCATTGTTTACAAAAATGGAAATAAATGTTTGTTTGTTTATTACTAGTGCAGAGGCAATCAGGAAATTATGATGTTTGACTTTACACATTTATTCAAATTAAATTAGCTCAGGCAGGCAATGAGATATATACATAGGGTCTCCTAATAGATACGAAAATATCATATTGCCAGTCATATTGCTTTATTATGCTTGCCCATAAAATTAATTTCATTTTTCTCATTTTTTCATTTATTATCAGGAAAGCATAATAATAATAATGATAATAATAATAATAATAATAATAATAATAATAATAATAATAAAAATAATAATAATAATAATAATAATAATAATACTGTAATAATAATAATAATAATAATAATAATAATAATAATAATAATAATAATAATAAAAATAATAATAATAATAATAATAATAATAATAATAATAATAATAATAATAATAATAATAATACTAATGAATAATAATAATAATAATAATAATAATAAGAAGAAGAAGAAGAAGAAGAAGAAGAAGAAGAAGAAGAAGAAGAAGAAGAAGAAGAAGAAGAAAATTGACTTCTGTATACCGGTTTAGAGAATGTATTTACGAGATAAAAGTTACCCCTTATGAGAACATTCCCTTCTCTCACATAAAAAATAGTTTTGCTAAATAAGTGTATTTTTTTCATAATAAAATACAAATTTCTAACAAATTAAAACACAAACAAAAGTCAAATTAATTTTATTACGCTTTTATGATATATTTAAGGTATATTAGCATCCATTTTATTGAAAAATACGATAAAACTTTGATATAACGTGCATACACGTATAAATCTAAGGAATCTCCAAAGCAGCATCTTCAAGCAGACGTCTCTCGAAGTTACATCATCATAACAAGAAGAATACTTATATGGTGTTACCTGTGTGAGCCTCGAGTACGAGGATCGATACCATGCTATCTACGAAAGCAGGAGCCCATATATTATCATCAAATACATCTAGACATATACTGAGATGGGTGAGATAACCCCTTATTGTTGTTTTGGCTTAATTTTGGAATTGGAAACTAACAATAAATATATTCAAGTTATTCTGAAAGACTGACACTTTTGCTCTTTGGGGATCATCATTTCTAGACAGAAGCATAGACTCAAAGTCTAAAGCCACATCATTTCTAGACTGAAGCATAGATCCAAAGTCTAAAGCAACTGCTTGGAGACGAGGGACGGGGTAGAAATAAAATAACAGTCTTATTGAATAATGATACTTGAATATATGCAAGAAATAGGATTGTCTATTGGTGATGCGGGCCAGAGTGGTTTTTCGCACCTTTAAAAACAGCACTGGTACGATTAGGTGTGGAAATGCTGCCTTGAGCTGAAGTGGTGGGGGTAAACCAGCTGCGGCTGCTGTGCCTCAGTGCAGAATATCCTTGCCCATTTACTGTGTGGATTCCCCAACACTGTAGTTGGGGTGTAGTGGAAGTACTTTATTCATAAGGAATATTAGCTTCTGGTGAATGTGTGCGCTTTGACTCATCCACCCCATTTACAATAGGAATAGCTTATCTGTATGTAATTAAGTAAAAATAATTACTAAATATATATATTATCATTGTATGTGTCAATATTAGTCCCCAATTTGGAGGTGGACACGTACGGATTGAAGCTGGAGAGTTAAAACTGGAAGCCCTGCCTACCGCTCTGCTGTGGGCTTGAATGAGGGACCATCACCTCCAGAGTCAAGTATTTTACTACTGAAACAAGGTAGTCCCTTGTAAAAATGAAGAAAGGAGTCGGTTAAGGCAGTATGTTGGTAGAAGATGGCTATCATATTTGGTTAACTAGATATGTAATGCAAGTTATATTAGAATTATCATGTGCATTTGCTGGCAGTTACATTACCAGTAGCTATCTGTATATTTTTATGTACAGACCTGGTATATTTTTAGAAGAGGGGATTATGCCAAAAAAGCACATTTTTGGTACGGCCTAACCCAACCTAACCTAACCTCACCTAGGGGAACGTGTCCTCCCTAGCCAGGGGCTCTGTTTATATAACAAAAGCCATATTCCATTAACTAAAATAATACCCAGAACTCACTGGCTTATGCTTGCCTGTTCTCATGTCTGAACTCATGGTGCATTCGATTCCATATATGAGTTGTCATTTTCACTTTTGTACTCATTGTGCCTGCTGAGTTGGCAAGGACATGCAAACATTAGACACCACTCTTATTTCCTCCACATCCTCAGCATAACTGAAATTCTTATAAAATACCCTTTTAAAAAAATCTTTAAAAGAGTAATCCCTTTAAATATCCTTTAAAATATCTAGCTTTGCAATGCAATAAGGTGGAATGAAAATAAGTCCTTTGATAAGCAACATCAACCGTATATATTTAAAGCAAAAGAAACTCTACTCTCTGTTTCCTTGATAGTTTTTACACCCCTACCCATTAGGTACTGGTTATAGCAAAAATACCACCACGTTACATGCCTAGACTCTTTCGGTTCAGTACCTTTAGAAATATGTACACTGAGGCCAAAAACATATTGCAATATATTTGTGGTCACTGGAAAAATTTGCAAAGTTTTCTATTTTGATTTATTACTTTTATATGCAGATTCTTCCAGCGTGTTACTCTTCAGATGTCACCACCACACCTCTGGAAAAAATCAGAAACATTGGCATATCTGCGCACATTGATTCTGGGAAGACTACGCTAACGGAACGCATATTGTATTATACGGGTCGTATCGATGAAATGCACGAGGTAAGCATTTCTGAAGGAGCTTTGTAAGCAATACATTATATTGAGGTCATGATATGGCATTATTATCATTGCAAAGTCAGTTCCTTAAATCCTTTATTATCATACTGTACTGCAGAGGCCTTTGTTTAAATCTTCAATTTTTCACTGTTTAACCATTGCCAGTTTTATACCCATTATCCTTTAATACAGGTTAAGGGAAAAGATGGTGTTGGAGCTTTGATGGATAGCATGGAATTGGAGAGACAACGTGGGATAACCATACAGAGTGCAGCTACTTACACCACTTGGAAAGATCACATTATTAATATTATTGACACTCCAGGTATGTCTAGAACCAGGTAAAATATTATCTCACTGGTGGTAGAGCATAAAAACTATGCTGTCCCGACCTCACCTATTGTCACATAGTGACTCATTTCTTTTCTTTCAAATTTTTTTCTCTGTGAACACTTCAGTAGAAGGAAAAAAACTGTGATATTCTTAGTACTGTATCTGTCTTAATCTGATATATAACTTTCTCTCCATAGTTGATTCCTTTTTTTTTTCCCTCTCAAGGTCACGTTGATTTCACCGTAGAGGTAGAGAGAGCTCTGAGAGTATTGGATGGTGCTGTATTAGTTCTGTGTGCCGTGGGCGGCGTTCAGTCTCAAACGCTCACAGTCAATCGTCAAATGAAGCGATACTCTGTGCCATGTTTGGCATTTATCAATAAGCTAGACAGACTTGGAGCTAATCCATACCGTGTTTTGAAGCAGATGAGGTATTGTTATTTTTTATTTTTTTTATTTTGATGTGAGGACAAAATCCTTATCCAAGAAATAGTCATTACTGAACTGGGAACAAAGATTTTTGTTCGCTTTTTGGCTAAGGTTATAAGTTTATTGTTTTGTAATTTTAATGTAATCACATATTTCTAATAGAAATTGGAAAAGAATGATTTTGGAACAAAGATTTTTGTTTTTTTATTTGCTTAGGTCAAGAGTTTTATATATTTTGGACCAAAAGACAAACAAAAGACTCTTCAGGAACTGTCTGATATTAAGGCAACTGCCAATTTCCTGGCGTGACCCACTCTTGCAAGTTTTTTCTGTTTGTTTGATGCTACCTATCATAGAAAGTCTTTACATAATTCTTCTTTAATTTTAGGTCAAAATTACATCACAACGCGGCATTTGTCCAGTTACCAATTGGTTTGGAAAGCAACACGAAAGGTATTATAGATCTGATTGGCAAGAAAGCACTGTATTTCAAAGGTGACTTTGGGTGAGTGTATGAAACATTTATCAAGAATTATTTTGAAATGATTTGATAATATATATTCTTTAGGAAAAAGAGAAGACCGATAGGATAATAGATATGAATTGTTTGATAGTAATTTGTTTTGTATATCTCTTTCTGTTTTCACAATAAATTATATATATATATATATATATATATATATATATATATATATATATATATATATATATATATATATATATATTTTATATATATATATATATATATATATATATATATATATATATATATATATATATATATATATATATATATATATATATATATACAGTATATATAATGAGAAAACTTCTCTGTGAAAATTATAATATACATTTTCATAAATTTAATTTTAACCATCGCAATAATTAGCAATAGAGTACTTGCAAATTATTCATATGAGCTTCACAATCAACGATGTCATTTATAATTAAAAGTATCCATTTTGGTTTTATTTGAAATGTAAGTTAATTATAATTAATTTTCAGAGAAACTATACACGAAGATGAGATACCGGCCAACATGCGTTCAGAATCGGAGGAGAGATATATGGAACTTATTGAACATGTCTCTAATGCCGATGAACAGCTCGGAGAAATGTTTTTAGGTATGTTTTGTAGGAAGCCACTGGAAATAGGTCCAAGTAGAACAGAAATTTCCTCTTTCATTCTCACGAAGAAATGGGTTGAAGTAATATATTATCACAGAGAGTATGTTAGAAGTACTAGTATGACATGGAAAATATATTCCGTCATATTTAGTTTTCTTTTTTCGCATATTTAGGGTAGCTGTCCGTTCACATTTCCTTTCTTAAGACTAGCTTATGGTAATTAGAATCCCCTCACATACATTTTCCTTCCACTCCTAGGTAGGCTTTTAAGTCTGACAGTTGAATCAGTCATCTTTTCTACTCTCTCCTTTCTTCAAATATTCATCCAACTGGTGTCCAATTCCACTTTCACTTGGCAGTTCGATTGTCATCCATTCTCATCAGTTATCCCAACAATCTCAACTGTCCAATTTCAATTTAATTCCATATAGGAGCCACTCCTGTCAGACTTCATAGCAGAGTAGATATCACATTTGCATCTGGAAGTTAATAGTGTCCTCAGTGGAAAGTGATGCAAGGATAACGTCTGGATCTATATAAAGGGCATAACACTTTGGGTAGATTAATCTTGCTTAAGCAGAGTGGTAGATGAGGAAGGGGAAGCATAGATTTCCGAAGTCTCCTTGAGCTCTCCTCTTTTTCTTGGGAACAACTTGATTCTGGGCGTAGCAAAGCAAACCCCTGGAAAGAGATGCTTGATGGAGAAAAATAATAATAACAGTAATAATGATAATACAGTAATAGCAATTATAATAATAATAATGGTAATATATAGTTACAATGATAATAATATACTGTACCTAATAGAAAAGATGCTAAATTATAGTTTGATATGCAGTTCCCAAGATACAAGTTAAAAAGCTAACGGTATATCAAAAACAGTATATTATATCATTAACTTTAAATTTTCATTGCTGTACAGAGGAAAAGCTACCTACAGAAAAGGAGCTGCATGCAGGTATTCGACGGGCATGTTTAGCAAGGGTGTTTACTCCAGTGTTCGTGGGCACAGCTTTGAAAAATAAAGGAGTTCAGCCGCTACTAGATGGAGTCTTGAAATATCTGCCACATCCTGGTGAAGTTAGCAATCATGCTTTACAGCTTAAAAAGGATGGGTAAGCATTGCATATTTTATTCTGAATTTTTTTCTGACATGATACCATACACCACTGAGCCAAAGGGTGGTCACAACTGAACTAAAAGGGAAAGACAAATAGGGCTTCTTCATGTGTTGTCTATTTTCACTATAAGGTGATGTAATTAATACCGACTTTCATCTCTCAAGTCATAATAATTTGTTTACAGTAATGGCTGCACACCGTGTATAGGTAACGAGATCTACCAGTTTAAAAACCAGGCCTCAGGTTTCCCCAGTTCTCACTTATACCATCCTTAGGAAATACAATAGGGGAATTTCTAGCCCTCTCGCTCCGTCCTATTTAGTCGACTTTTATGAAATGCAGGAGAACACAGAGGAGATATTCTTGCCTTCCCCCACAAGGGGTATCATTGTAGAGGCTAATTTACAAATCCCCTTAGTGTTAGCAGCTTAGGTTCTAGCAGGTTCGAATTGATACAAATCCTTTTGATATATTAACAGTTTTCTCGTATTTTATATCCTCTCATTACATTTTAAATTACCCCCTGAGGGAGGGGGGCTAGAATTCTTCCTCCTTGTTCCCCTGCGTGTTGTAAGAGTCAACTAAATGGGGTGGAGCGAGGGGACTGGGAATCCCCTCCTCTGTATTTTCTCTTCACTCAGCCACTCCCCTTAGAAGGAAAAAATTGGTCATGTATATAGATAGATAAACATTTCAAATTAAATTTCATCAACAGAACAGAAGAAGAAATATTGATGAATCCTGCACGCGACAGATCTAACATGTTTGTGGGATTAGCATTCAAGTTGGAAGCTGGAAGGTTTGGTCAGTTGACGTATATGAGGATCTATCAAGGATGCCTAAAGAAAGGGGATTCTATATTCAATACACGTACGGGAAAGAAGGTGCGTTCTTCTTGATACATGCCTTTCCTTTTAGTTTCCATCCCAAGGACTTCCTCTCTTCATGCTATTTTGGCATGACTGACTATGTAGATGTGGATATCCCTCTGAAATTATTCTCGTAGGTAGTTCGTATTGTCTATTGTAATACTGTTCATCGTCCTCCCGTTATCTTGCCATAAATACTTGACTGTAATAAAAAAGAGGCTTTAGTACATCTTTTTCCATTTTTTCTTTCTTCATTTAGTATTGCATAACCTGTTATCTAAGTACTTGGTATGAGGTAAATTCAGTAGTAAATACACCATCTTCCTTTGGTTTTGTATTCCCTGCTTCTTTTGGCTGTTGAAGAGAGTATATAAGATAATTAAGAAATTTTGTATCTACTATATGTTCGTAAGCTATCCTCTAAGCTTTTATAGGTAAAGTGTTTCAATAATATTTTTTTTTATTAGCATCTTTGAAGCTTGACAAGGCTGTATTACCTGTGTGTTCAATTTTTCTTTCAATATCATAATAGTATACCTTCGGTATACTATTACTGTATATTGCTATCATTTATCAAGTTCCTACTAGCTTAATAAGCAATATACTGTATCCAAGGAAACTAAATGCGCTTCATAGCCGGTGAATTCTTAACTAAGTTTGTGAAATAATTATAAAAAGGATGAACCCCATTGTGTTAGAACTCTTTTGTTTTCTATTTAATCCACACGCAAGTGGCCTCTTCTTAGATGTCATAATAAGCAAAGTTACCTTATGCAGCTGTGAACAACAGTATGATTTGTATTTACAAACCTCTTTTATTTTTTTTGTATTTACAAACCTCTTTTATTTTTTTTTTATTAACATTTTTGTATTCAAATGAGGTACCATATTTTGCTAAAGTACCAGGATAGCCACAACTAGAACAAAATAATTGAGGTAATGTGATTCAATATTCTCTACTTACTCTCACCTCCTCTCGTAGTTGGCTTGTGGCAAGATAATAAGAATAAGAATATGATAGATTACCTGCTAGCCATTTCCCTATACCTTTTACTTAGCTCTTTATGACATGCAGGGATCGTGAGGGTACCTTACTTTCTTGCCCATCGCTAGCCACATCCTTTCTGATCGCCTCCTTTGTCAAGGATCAGGTATATCTCTCTTGGTCATTTACAATGACACTAAACAAAATTTGGATGGATGATTCTTTCTCTCCAGTTGCCACGCATATCAAGTGTGTGTGGTTTTTTTTTTTTTCCTCTTTCCTGTGACATCTAGTAATACAAGCATGGTCCTTCTCACCACCTCTGCCCCAATATATACATTGACATTTCACAACACTTTCATAGGTAAGGATATCCAGACTAGTCCAGATGCACAGCAGCAACATGGAAGATGTGAATGAAGCTTATGCCGGCGATATCTGCGCTCTGTTTGGTGTGGATTGTGCGTCTGGAGATTCGTTCACGACTGATGCAAAATCTACTATTTCTATGGTAGGTAGCCTTGAAAGAATATTATTTCAGTTTTTCAGCTTGGTGCCATGTCCAGTAGGATGGCCACAATAGAGTTTAAAAGGGAAGGTCTCAGGATTTCATGAATCAGTGCTCATCTTATCCCTTTCATTTGCTGTTTTGTGGCCCAAAAATATTTCAAGGAGGATGGAACTTGCAGATCTTCAATCCTCTTATCAGTTTTTTATTTGGCTATTACAACATTTAGAGAATGCATTTTAGTGTCTGTTCTACTCCCACAACATATTCGCATTTAACCTAATAGATTTCTCTTCATGTTGCATTTTTTCCAATATGTTTAGTATCAGTTGACAGCTGCAATGATGTTATGTCTATAAGGCATTGAAAAGGAAGATTTCAGATTAGATTTAAATTTGACGAGCTACACAGAGACCCAGAAAATTTCTTTTTTCCTCCATCAAATTTTTGTTTTCACCATTGGTGCCTGTAGAAGCAGTTGTCAAGTTATGTATTTGAGCTCAAGAGAGATATCTGTGAGAAAATTTTGTTTCTTCATAGAACCACTACGAATGAAATTGATTTTTAGGTTATGGAACAGAGTTCCTTAACTGTTCAAATATCAAACCGTCCAGCAAATGTACATACATAAGTCATGTATGATTAGGAAAATTTTTACTATTTTCTTGAGCATAAATGTAATAAATGAGTACTTTTTGTATGCAAAATAGCTCAGAGATTAATCCACACTCAGAAAGGCATAAACACAAAAATATCACAAAATTTTTATCCACTACTGGAGCTCATCAGCTCCTGTTGAGGCCCGGTAAATTGTGAAAAGTTTGTGCATTTGTTGTTTCTGTTTATGCCTTTCCAAGTGTGAATTAATTTTTGCATTATTGTCTTCGTGTCGTGAGAACTTATTAATTAGTAAAATATGGTATTCTCTTTTTAACATATTCATCTATTATATTGCCAGGAATCAATGTACATTCCTGACCCTGTTATATCGATGTCAATCAAACCAAAAAGCAGCAAGGATATCGAGATATTCAGCAAAGGCATCAATCGATTCACGAAAGAAGATCCTACCTACACTGTTCAATGGGATGATGATAACAAGGAAACTATTGCTTCTGGCATGGGAGAACTTCATTTAGAGATTTATGCACAGGTAATGAATGGAGATTGAGATTGAAGTGTTTTTAATATGTTGCATTTATTCTGTGACTTACATTTGTAAATTTAAAAAAATTATGATGTTTTGTCACCCAGTGGATAATTATCAAGCCTGTCCTAAAAGCTTTGGTTTAGCTGTAACTAACCAGAGTACATCAGTGTACTCTAATATTAGTATGTGAAATTTTTTCTTTTCATAGTAATCTGCCATATCCTGCCGAAGATAGAGGGAAACAAATTTTATTTGTGTTCAGTGAATGCAATTTTAATTCTAAATGGCATCCACTGTATATAGGAACAATCACTGCTAATTTTCATAGCTCATTTAAGCGTTATTTCACTCCTCTATTTATATTAGCTAAATAAATTTTCACAAGTCACTAGAGAAACTAAAAACTCAGAATTTCATCACTAATTTAGCTAGTCAAGCTAGTATAGTAATTTCTCTTTTAGTACTAGCAAATATTACCTAAAAAATAGTTGGTAAGTACATTCAAGATATCTGTACACAAGAGCAATATTCCAATTTATAATGGGGTAGCTGAGTCAAAGCAAAATACCATGGTTGTGTGAGAAGGAAAATACAGAGGGGATTCCCAGTCCCCTCACTCAGCCCTATTTAATAGAGTTTTATGACACGCAGGGGAACATGGAGGAAGCTCATTTGCCCCTCTCCCTCAAGGGGGAATATGCAAGATAAGCAAAGGAAATAGGCTGACTAAGGTATAGTATATTATGTATATATTACACCTGAACAGAGCATGATAATTTTGTGTTTCTCTTTTGTAGAGAATGGAACGCGAGTACGGATGTGAGGTCGTAATGGGCAAGCCGAAAGTAGCTTTCAGAGAGACACTTTCAATGCCATACGAGTTTGACTACCTTCACAAGAGACAGTCCGGTGGTGCTGGACAGTTTGGCCGGGTCATAGGAATTCTGGAAGTAAGACAGATATTGTTTTGTTTATTTATCTCATGTATCGCATGTCTTCATGGGAAGACCTTATAACATTTTGAAATGTGTTTTTCCAACGAGACAATATTCGTTTTAAGCATATATCGTAATGTTGTATTCTTCAGCCTTAATTTGAATCACCTCACATATATGAGATTGTAAATTATATATTACTTTTCAGAGGGTTGTGAGATGAAAAGTAGGGATACTGTGAATTTTTTATTATAATTTGGTATACGATGGACTGGAAATTGTCCTGGATGCTTCTGCTCATTGCTTTATATTTTTTATCCAATAATACCTTCTTTTACCTGCCATCTACTGTTTACTGCTTTAAATCTCCTGTCATGTGTCTCCTGGCATATTATGAAGCAGTTCAGCTCATCTCGGCACATTTCTATTCAGAGATATGCTTTATTATTCTCCTAATACGGCACCATATCTCATAGAGAGTAATATGGTGACCATAACTAATAAAGAACAACTGAGCCAGCATCTGCATCATACTTTGCTCTGTAATACTTTTATCAGGTGTTCTGTGATAAGAAATTTCATAAATCTCTGTTCCTTTTCTTCACTTTTATATTGACAATCTCTTAAGATAATAGTCTTCTTAGTTTTGTGATGATTGTGAAAATATCGTAGAACCTCATATTTAACTTATAAGAAATAAACTTTATTAAATCTTATTTTCATAACTTCTTCATCCACCAGGATTATCAGGGTGTCCACAACCAAAGGAAGAAAACTAGGGGATGACAAAATAGATCTTGCTTCCATGTCTTTACTTGCAAACGTTTACTCACTTGCACTCTGTTTATGGTGATTAATATCAAGCCATAGGTTGATATAGATTACTGATGGTAAAAGTGCTTGTCTGATCTGGTTGGGTTATGAAAGTCAGACTTTTGTCAGTTGAAGTATCCCAGTTGATACAGTGTCATGATATTGTAACTTGGGACGCGAGTTCGAGTTCTCTGATGGTCACAAAAGTTTTTCATGTTGTCAATGGTGTTTTTCAGAACTAGGTTTTACATTTCCTTACTAAGGCCTCTTCAAGAATTCCTAATTTCTCTCACTAACGTTTGTCACAGAAGGTTGCACAGTACTTTGCTCCATCTCGACTTGGATGTCAAGGCTCCCTGACTTTTGTATTCTAATAGTATCATTCTGCTTATATGAAAATTTAATATATATGAATAATATTTCAGCCGTTGCCTGCTGAAGAAAACACCAAGAACACATTTTCTGATCAGACTGTGGGAACAAACATACCAAAGCAGTTTATTCCTTCTATTCAGAAAGGCTACAGAAATATGTGTGAAAAAGGTAAGTTTAATTAAAGCTTGTGTTAGGGTGGGGAATGAAGTAAGTGAGTTGTTTGCAGTGAGAGTGGGGTTGAGACAGGGGTGTGTGATGTCACCGTTGCTGTTCAATTTGTATATGGATGGAGTGGTAAGAGTTGTAAATGCTTGAATACTTGGTCGTGGATTGAAGCTTGTAGATGGGAATGAAAATGAGTGGGAGTTGAGTCAGTTGCTGTTTGCAGATGATACTGTGGTGGTGGCAAACTCTGAGAGTAAGCTGTGTCAGTTAGTGACAGAATTTGGAATACAAACGGAAGTTCAGAACATAACTCTTTCGTAAATTGGGGAATTAGTAACCATCTTAATATGCAAAATCAAAATAGCTACAATCACACCAAATTAGTTTCTCATTGTGTGTCAACCGAGTGGTTAAACTACTCAAGTTGGGAATTGACAGACTTGCAATAGGAAAGCCATCCAGCCTTAATTCCCCAGCCGTATTGTATGTGTTCACCCTCATATTGGGGACTAATAGTTACATGAAATGAAGATTATTACTGCCCCCAGCCACACTCTGTCTGTGTCCACCCTCATATTGGGGACTAATAGTGAAATAAAACGAGGATTATTTTTATTTATTGTACCGTATGTTTAAGAATATGTATTGTTTTATTTTTCTTCAGGTTTGATGACTGGACACAAAATATCCGGTGTCCATTTTCGTCTAAAAGATGGAGAATCCCATATGGTGGACTCCAATGAAATCGCGTTTATATTAGCCGCTCAAGGAGCAATGCGCGATGGTAAGTAATGTATTATGTACTTAGACCCACCTGTTTGTAGACATTAGACAGAGACATCATACAGTTTAATCTTTTAATTGAATAAAGTGTTCTCTAACATTCTAGATACAGTGCTGTGCTTGTATGTCGTATATTGCTGCACTTTTTTTAACCAGGATATGTTGATAATACCATTGCAATTGACTCTATGTACAGAACAAAATGCTTTGAAGATGCATTATGGTACAAAATTTTATTACCTCAGTATTCAATATGACTCCTATTGTTATTCTTTTCAGCTTATAACATGGGTTCCTGGATAATTCTCGAACCTATCATGTCGGTGGAAATCACAGTGCCGGAGGAGTTCCAAGGCACCGTTATCACTCACCTAAATAAACGCTGTGGCATTATTACGGGAACGGATGCCAACGAGGGCTGGTCCACTGTTTATGCTGAAGTAGGTGTATATAATTGTCATGCTGAATCCACTTTTAATAGCATTATTATGGCTACTTGAAAAATTATCCGTGCTTCAACAGTTATCTTGCCTATTCATTGTGATGCACATACAAATAGTTCATATGTGTTCTAATATGAGATTGCCTTGTGTGGAAGATGTATATGGGGATACTCAGACATATGACCGTAAATCATCACAGAACACTGATTCATACTTTATAAAAGCACAAAATGAAAATTAATTACCAATATTTTCAATAAGAATTATATTTATTGATTCCTGTTAATAAAATTGGCACACTAAATGAGAAAAAAAATAATGAGCATCAACTTTTAGTTCCTATGTTATACGTACTTCAATTTGATATTACTTATTTATGGTTCTTTTGATGTATTTAAATAATATATTAAGATTGAAAAAACAACAGTGTTATTTTCTGAACTCTACTTAGTAGAAGTTTGACTTCCACATGTCTGCAGAGCATGTCAATTGAATCAGATTAAGAAGTGTGCAGCTATAATCTTAGTTTTGACTTTTTGGTTTAGTTTCCACTTTATTTTGAAAAAGTAACTCGATTTGTCACAGCATCCCTACTACTGGAGAGATAATCTTGTCAAACAGCATGAAATCCAAAATATTATATTTTTCCTTCAAAACACTTATTTTCTCTCCCCTTCCTTTTCAGGTCCCCTTGAATGATATGTTCGGTTACGCCACTGAGCTCAGGTCTTCCACTCAAGGCAAAGGTGAATTTGCGATGGAATATTCCCGCTACGCGCCTGCTCGCTCCGAAGTTATGGAAACCCTGATAGATCAGTACCAGAATCCTAAAGGAGAAGAACAAATAAAAAAGAAAAGCAAGAGATAAAGAGATTAGTTTCTACACTATTGAATAATGTAAAAGATTTATTTAGTTAACATTCTGTTTATTTGTAACTTATGGACAGAAATTAGAAAGTTCTCTAGTATGCTGTGTTTAATATTCTTTTTTATGCCTTCGTTTGCAACATGAAATTGCGTATGCTGAAAATATGACGAAAATCAAAACAAAGCGAAATCCCCCTCACACACACACAGATATATATATATATATATATATATATATATATATATATATATATATATATATATATATATATATATATATATATATATATATATATATATATATATATATATATATCATATATATATGTATGTATGTATGTATGTATGTATGTATGTATGTATGTATGTATGTATGTATGTATGTATGTATGTATGTATGTATGTATGTATGATATATATATATATATATATATATATATATATATATATATATATATATATATATATATATATATATATATATATATATATATATATATATATATATATATATATATATATATATATATATATATATATATATATATATATATATATATATATATATATATATATATATATATATATATATATATATGTTAGTATTTGATCTATACGACTCACAACTGTTTGAATTTGTGACTGAGTTCTTACTATATTTCTTACCTTGCTCTATGCCATGGTTGTTGATGCGAGTGTATCCCAGTAGGACGTATGACAGATTCTTCTACCAGCAACACTAACTTCACAATGCCCTCCGTCTCTCAACTCATGCTCGGCCTAATGGTAGCTCTGTCTAGGGTATTCTCCTCTTTTCATCTTTATTCAGTCTCTAGTACCATCTCTGACCACTGGATTGACTTCCTTAAATATCCCATTTTTTTCCTTACTTTATGCCTTAACTGAGTACGTGTAATATATTAGTATCCCATTAATTTTATACAGTATATTGATTTTGGTATTATTTGATTCCAGTGAAGTTGGAGAAAGAGTACCCCTTCATTTTTCTAATGTGTCGCAAAAGCTAACTAATGAAGATAGGAGAACAGTGTGATGGTTATACCATCCTTCTTGAAGTCGGCAGGCCATGACGTTATTTTAAAAAACTGTTTTTAGAAAATGTATATGAAAAAGTTAATCAAAATTAAGTAATAAATTGTACAGTTGATTGTCCCTGCCAGCTCAGTAGCATCAGTGAGTACAACTTTTAAAAGTGATTAACCTCTGAAGGAAACTGTCTTCATCATGGGAGCTCTGTTGATAAGTACTGGATCGGCAGTGACGTCCTTAAGAAATCGGGGCATGACAAAACAACCAAGGGAATATCAACAGCAATAACTAAGGGAAGGTGCATATACATTACTAGTTCTGAATTGAGTATGTATGAATTATATTATTTAAACATTTATTCCACTTACATGAATAGAATTTAAATATACTGTACCTATTACGGATTTTGATGTAAAATTTTAAATTTTCTGTATTTTTTCCCATTAACTCACATTTGCAAAGTACTCAAAATTTTATTGACAGAATTGATATACAGTATATACATGATAAGAAAATAATTCTGCACTCGCAATCCTTGCATGTAGTTCTCTCTGAACAACTGATGGAAGGGGTGAAGATAATATAGAAATGGTTGAAGCCCTGCTACTTCCTCTTGTTTCTTCAACTGTGGTCACTTCACTGGCACTAGCAGGATATGGCACTGTGTTCATAAATAGAACTTACGGGAAACATTAGACTACTTTTGCTGCAATGAGAGTTTTTGGATGATCAGAATTTAACTTTTTTATTGTGCGTTCCCCAACCCATTATACAGAAGCTCCCCCCCTTTACGAACAACCGTGTTACAAACATTTGCATATACAAACAAAAAACTACCCATTATGTTCCCATGTATTTTTTATGTATTACTATATTGTACTCTATTATTTCATTATTAGTACTGCATTAAAGTTCATTAATAATGTATACTTCATGGTTTATTTACCGGTGAAGTGTCTTTAGTCTAAGAACTGTACATTACTGCATATGCATATACTGTACAGTAGTTTTTTTTTACCGAAGCACAACTTACGAACAACTCTACTTCCAAACGGACTTCTGGAACCTAAGTTGTTCGTAAGCTGAAGTGTGTCTGTATTTAGAACATTTTACTGTACTACAAATATAAATAATGTATAATGTGGGTAGAATTTACAAGTTTAAAGTTCTATATATACTTGTCTCCTACATTGCCAAGCAAGATAAGTGTCTGGAATCAGAGCTATGTTTTCTTATACTGTAACTTTATTTCAAACTGTTGAGTATTATGAAGCAGTAATATATGTCTGGAATACTGGTAATGTGTGCTTTTCATGGAAAACAGTTCAAAACCATATTTGGCTTATTTACGTTCAGTTGCTTTCGAATACTGAATGTAAAATCCTCATATCGTGATAAATATAAAGTTGAAAGACTGTTGATAAATAACTACTGTATATAATGTAAAAATATTGTTGATATAATTCCTTACTCAAATAAAAGTTTTGGAAGAATGGACAATTTCAATTAGTACTCCCATCTTTGTCATGTCTACCTGCAAAAGACTCAATGCAGTTCATATCGAGCTTAAGGAGGTGTAGTATTGTCTACTACATGTCTCACTCGTGTCTGAATTCATGAGGTCAGACTGTCAGTGAAAATTTATCTGCAAGTCCTGATGACTTAAACGATGCCTACTAGTTAGGTATTCGTATGTAATTATCTTTTATTTCAGCAATATCATAAACTAGGAAAATGACGTAATTGATCATTCACTAAAATATTTTTTGTAACTAAAACTAGAAAGACTCAATAGCCAGTAATAATTATATGGGGTTAATTAGCCAAATAACATAATCATTCCAAACAGTATAATTTCACTATATTATAAATTTTAGTTTTAGCATTCAAATCATGTGATGAGTTATTGGTAAGGGAATGTACACGAATATGATATATCTTTAAAGAAAAACTCACAATTCTGAAAAGTCATCTTTGTTATGAATATTTTCAGTCAAATGACAATAGTTTTGATATATATATATATATATATATATATATATATATATATATATATATATATATATATATATATATATATATATATATATATATATATATATATATATATATATATATATAGAGAGAGAGAGAGAGAGAGAGAGAGAGAGAGAGAGTTTCGATGCATTACAATAAATCGAGGAAACGGTGCTTAACATAGTAGCATAATATTATATTATATAACAATTTGATGATAATAATAAGTTATATTATTTACTTAAAACTGGTACTATAATGAGCAGAATGGATAGAAACTCTCAAGGAGTGCCGTTGTTGAGGCAGGCCTCCTGAGCATCACGTGAACCTGCAAAGTAGCTTCAATGTAAACAGTATCTCAGCTGACTTAGATTGAGCAAGGTAGGGTCTTGCATATACCGGAACAAGAAGAAGAGGCACTGTATTGGCACTAGGTAGTTCATTTTGGGTTGTGTGTGGCAGTGTTTATCCATTTCCTTTCCGTACTTTTTTTTTTTATTTTTTGTCTAATCGTCAGTGACTTTGTGTCTAATAATTAAGATATTAAAGGGAAATCCTTGTTTTGTACATATATATATTTGTTTAATAAAGAGTTTTATTTTCTCTAGTGAAAGTGTCACACCAAAAGGGGGAAGTGTTTCGAAGCAGTAGGTTGAGGTATTGGAAGGGTTTTATTAAATAGTTCCTTTATCGACTAATGGACTCCTAAATTAATTAAGATAATTCGTATTTGAAATATTGCATTATTAAAAGCATCAATGAATTTGATTACCATATTTTTTAAGTTAGTCCGGTGAAAGCTTAGCACACTAAAGGTTAGGACATTTTTTCGTTGATTAGAAAAGGTTAATTCACCATTTTGTAATTATTATTTTAAATCCTAAATATTTTCACATATAAATTTGTAATTATTCAGTAAGAACTACAATAAACCAATCTTCAATCCTTTAAACACATAACTTAGATACTTGCCTCAGTGCCAATAAATTTTTGTAGTAATAACATCACGTCTGAATCTTAACTAAGGGTAATTTTTTCTACTAACACACTCGTCTGTACCCCATTGTTACTTTATGACCTTAAAGTAGGTCTCGATATTGTAAAACATATTTTCTATACAAACAAATCTTCGCCAATGAGTCACTTTGGAGATATTAATGTACTTAATCAATTTTTTTCAAAACACTGGCAAAGTTCTTGCTTCTGCTGTCTCCCATTAAAAGTGTGTTTTTATATGTGTGTATGCTGCTGAATGATATATAACTGTTCAATGCTTTGAATAATTGTGAAGTAAGGACGGAGTTAAATATGCATGTTAAGTCGGCAGTGTTAATGAGCACGCGTCATATCCTTGGCTGTCCATTCATTTCTAAGTTGAATGGCTTGAATACCAGAAATGCATCAAGTTGCAAGGTGAAAAAGTTCCTCTGCTTGCTTCTGCCTTTCCAAAAGGTAATTGGATGTACTTCTATGGTAGTTCTTGGATAGAGGTGAAATTTATGTTTTTCTTATGATTTGTTGTTTTGAACAAATTTTGCCTTCAAAATCGTCCCACATTACTTTATTTTAGGCTACATTAGGAATGTCAGATTCGTTCAAAACAACAAAAGTCACAGGAAAAACTTAAATTCACCTCCAAAAGGACTCTGATATAATAGTGAAAATTTATATTATTTTGTACTGAGAAGGATAAAGACAAAAAATACGTCTTAAATAACAATTGGCCTTACCAGATTTTTAAACCAATAAAATAAATTATAATTTTTGTTATATGAATGCTTTTGTTGGCATTTTCTGAACCGTCCCTCCTGTATGTTGCTATTTAAGGTAAAAGTTTAAGAAAGAAAAACCCCCTTTTCAATTGTAAGGGATAGATTAAGAAAGCCGCATTATACCGTAGACAGTGAACTATCTCGCAGTTACCGTAATCACTAGTATCAAAACCCTGCTTTAGCATAAACTCATAAAATTTTCATCTTATGCAAATAACTATTATATATAATGAACTTGAAAGAGATGAAATGTATCTTAGTGGCCAAAATCTCAAATTTTAACTGTGCTAACTCAGGGATTCATTAGTGGCTTACTGTAGTTAGTCCTCGTATACCTGAAATTTATAATCCCAGTCGTAGTGCTAAGGGCATCGAGCAGTAAGTTTTGAGTTATGTTTGGATTATAACTGCAGCTTGTTCATAGAGACTGGCTTGGCAAAGGTATCGAGCAGTTAGTTGAGTTATCTTGGTGTCTGACTGCAGTCTGTTAATGGAGATTCGTTTGTTTTGATTGTCACTGAGACCCTGGCCTGGGTCTAAATTTATTATGGCACTGTGGTAAGTACTTGTTTACGAATCATATCAAGAAGTAAGAATTCACAGCACATTTTATTCATAATGAATAGTATGATAGCTGCAAGTTTTGGTGTTACTTGGTGCTGACACCTTTTAATAAAATTTGTTTTGCATTTATCATGTAGAAAGACAATCTTGAATACATAAATTGACACTGCACTTTATTATTGATAATGTTAGTTTATTAACTGAAGCTAACTACCCAACAGACACTGCAAAGCTGTGCCTATGCTAGTTTTCATCAAAATATGGATTTCTCAGTTCGTCGCAAAGAAATTTCAGTCCGGGGCAAACCAACTGAGTTCTTAACTCTTGGAGCTACAGCAGATGAAAAACCCAAGAACATTATCCTCATTATACCAGGTACGGTACACTATTAGCTGTAGTTGTCATTTGTTTTTGTTATTATTTTAAGCTTACTTTGTAAACCCACAGAGAACATATACTGTATATGTAAATTAACAGTCATGGTTTTACAGAGTTTTTAGGTAAGTATGGCCTCAAGTGTTTAGATAATTTTTTTAGCTGATTCCAGACTATTCATAACTGAAGTAAAAAACGGGATGGAGCAAAGTGCTGTATCACTATACCCTGCACATCTTCACCCTTTCTATCATTACTCTTGTGGGAAAAGAATATTTCTAAGAGGAATGTATTGCAAGTCCTTCACTCCCTGGTCCTTTATATTTGGCTCTTACAAAATGCTGACGATGCAAGGACGTAATCTTTCTCCTCCATCAGCAAGGATAAAATGTTATAGATATTTATTCTTATTCGTAGTAATCTTTATTAAGAAATGAGAATGTAGGTAAATATCTGCCTAAATTGTATTATCTGCTTGTAAACAGCTCTTTTTCCTGTACCCTGTAATTTGTTGCTCAGAAATGAGGATCTTTATTCTATACCCTGTAATTTGTTGCTCAGAAATGAGGATCTTTATCCCATACCCTGTAAGTTGTTGCTCAGAAATGAGGATCTTTGTCGTATACTCTGTAAGTTGTCGTTCAGAAACGAGGATGAATAAGACATCGCAGTTTTAATAATTTTTCTAAATATTTTTAAGTCGTCCTGATTATTGCCTGTTATGGGAAAAGATGTAGACGAAGAAGAGAAGAAGGTAAATATTAGAAATAACAATAATTAAATAACCTTGCACTTTCATTATTACTCATCTCTTAATTTTTTTTACTTGCCTTTCTTAATAGACTTCATAGCAACAAGTTACCAATTATAGTATTTAAAATCTTGCTTTAATTTAAGAAGTATTATATCTCTTATCTAAAGATAAAGAAGGCCAGTGACTGACAAATCCT